>JAHWFP010034562.1:2953-13860 GCA_023313725.1 Lithobius niger | reverse complement strand
CGTATTGAAGAAAACTATTGGGGGTGGGGGGATGCTGACATTTCATACCGAATCCCAACTCTCTCCGAAAAACTGAAGACTATTTTTGTTGGTGTTTTTTTCTTTTTCAGTTTGTTTCATCCTGCCATCCGTTATTTCTGAATGTGACCCACTTTTCGACTGAAAGTAGATTTATTTTTTTTGTGGGGGGAGGGGGGGGGAGGAAAGGGGGAGGGGGCTGTTAAAGTTCGTTAAAAAAATGTAGTTCCCGCCCTCTTTTCGTTTATGAAACAGACGTCAAGGGTCAAAGGGAAAAACTGAATACTCGCCGTTTCTTTGCGTTCACTCTAAACCTATTTCCAATATCTATCTTAAGTTACCTTTGGTGGCGTAAAAATGTTTTTTATGAAATAAGAGTTTTTTCCGTTATTTTATGGTTTCCGTTTGGCTGTTCACAGCTAAAACATTGATGCGACGGGCCGCCATTACTCCTTGCAGGGAAGAATGGAAAAGCGACTGGTGGTTGCATGAACGTTGGCGGGTTCTTTCACCCTTGTGAGTTTTGTTTCAGCTTTCACTTATTTTGCATTTTTTTTTTTTTTTTTGGTAGCACGTTATTTTGGCCTGTGCCCAGTTGGCTACTATCGTGGTAGCTATCTTATTCGGTTCAAGTATTATTCGGGTTAGGTCATGGTAGGGTGTATTTACAGGTATTCACTCGATTTCGAATAAATATCCGGGTGACTTGGGTCTTCCGCCATCTTGGCTTAGGCCTACATGCGAAACGGAGCCATAACGTACGCGGGGTTGTAATTGCGGCTATACTAACAGGCCCATAGCGAAGGACACTTGGTTGTTGGAGGAGAGACCCCCGTTTTGCCAGTTTCGATAATGGCAGTGGCGCTGCCAGCAAAGTACTTTTGACAGGCTCCGGCAATTCCAGGTTGGGGGTCTGGAGGAGCGCTGTAAGCTCCCCACCCAGTGGGGTCCAAGGAAGCTGAAGCATTTTACGCTTTTTTAGTGCCCGTTTCTGCCCTCCAGCAAGCACTAATATAGCGTTACGTAGCAACAAATTGTCAAGCAAATTTCGGTGATTTTTCTTATCGTTCTGCAGGATGGCAGGTTTCGTAAAAACTTAATTGTGACTAAATCATGTTTTTTTTACATATTTTCTTTCCAAATATGACCGAGTTCAGTTTAGAATTAAATTAAACCGAGTTCAGTTTAGAATTATATAAACAGGCCCGTTGCTATCCATTGACGATTGGGGTTCATTTTTGACTTTTAGGCTATAACGAATGGTGATGAACTGCTATGTGCAAGCATGAGCAGTACGGAGGGGGAAATTTTTTTTGAAAATGGGCTATCGAAAGGTGAAAAATAGTCAAATCTTTTGCTCTGTTTTATTCCAAACGACTAGGCCTAGAGGTATTATTGCAAGAAACATCAATTTACCAGTGGCACCGGGTTACAATTGGTTTTTATTGCCTAAACGAAAATATAAATTACCTGAAAATTATTGTATTAATCTTTGCTCCTAGAGATTAAAGGTATAAATACGCCAGCCCGCAACCCTATGCACTCCGCTCCGTATATAGAGCACTATGAGCCAGCGTACACCATCCTTTATTCCTCTGTGAGCCCAGAAAGTGACGTCGAGGTGAGGTAGGGCGGGTAAAGGTAATGTACATTTACGTTTAGGCAATAAAAACCAATTTCAATCAGGTTTCATTACCGCATTCGAGCTGATCTCGTCACGGACGGCATTTCCCTAGGGGTGCGAGCTGGCTTCCACAATAGTTATGAGAACTACGCATAGCGATACGTTGATGGGGATATCCTGCTTCCGAAGGCAATGATCATAAATGCTTAAGGGGTTTTCAGAGAATCCGTCTAGTTGCGGCAAAAGGTCCTAGACGATAGTCCTTCGGCCTGGTAGGACATATCTAGAAAATAGTGAGAATATCCGAAATCAGAACATTACTATGGAAGGCCCAGGACGTAAAATTGTTGTAAGTTCATGGGCGGTTACGCAAATGTTGTTGGAGATGCAGTTCAGGTTAGCGGCATCGTAGGTGCTGATGATGACTTTCTTAATCCATGTGGCAATCATGCGAGATGATGTTACTCCGTCAGGTCTGGCAAAAGGTAGAAAAAGCTGGGTGCATCCTCTTCGAAGGGTTCTCTGGGTTCTTTTGATGGAGACCGTTCAGGTTCATCTAAAATGTTGATTAGGGCAGAGATGGTGAAAGGGAAAGAACGTTCATAGCGCTTCTGAGTCTTGGTTCGAAATGAAGCTCAAGGGGTTAAGGTAACTCCTTTGAAGTCCGCGAGAAAGAAACAATCGGTGGAGGCGAACGATAAGGGTAGCATTTTGCTGCAATGGATGCCGAAGGCTAAACTTAGGAAGAAGACAGTTTTGCGAGTTAGAAACCTAAGATAACAAGTTGAGAGGGGCTCGTCGGGAGGCATCAAGTAGGTGAGGACAATGGAGAGGTCCCAGTCTGGGAATTTTCGCCTGGTGATGGTTCGTTCGAGTTCGAAAGATTTCACCAAGGAAGAGATCCTAAAGTCGTCGAGAAGGTGCCGGCTGTCGGCTGCTTTAAAATATTACGAGCTGAACGATACAATAGAATTGTTGACCCTTTGAGGCCTTTCGAGAAAAGGCTTGAGAGAAAGTCTAGGAACTGTTGCAGAGTGGGACAGATTGGATCAACTTGTTTTGTGTTGCACCAACGAAACCAATGACTATCGTAGATTTTGTTGGTTAAGGACTGGACAGCTTTTCGTGCGATGTGGGAAGCTCTTTCTGTAGAAATGCCCGTCTTCATGAGAAGTCTGATGACAGTAGCCACCCGTGTAAGGAGGGACTGTAGTCTCAGGTGGAACTTCGTTTCGTGGCATTGGGAGAGAAGGTACGGAAGGTTGGGGAGCTGGCGAGGTAGCTCGATGATGTCAAAAAACCTAGGGATCAACCGGTGGCTGGCCAATTTGGGGATATCAGAAAAAAGAGGCCGGGTGTTTGGGCAATTTTCGGGAGGACCACTGGAAGAAGTTTGAATGGAGGGAACAAGTAAGCGAAAAATTTCGTCCACGGAAACGTGAAGGCATCTACTGCCCAGGCTCGTTGGTCTGGGACTGGGATGATGAAGTGGGGAAGCTTGGCATTGTTCCTCGTGGCAAATAGGTCGACCATGGGCCTCCCCCAAATGTTAAACAGAAATTTGTAAATTGATGTCTTGAGCTTCCATTCTCCTGTTGGAGAGAGCGTCGGGATAGAGCGTCTGCAATGCCTGAATGTGCAGTAGGAGCAGGGTTTTCGTGGAAATGCGAAGACTAATGTCTGACGTGAGGTTGTGAAGGCTGCGGGATCTCTTGCCGCCACCGTTCCGAAGGTAAGAGATGGCTGTTGTGTTGTCTATATGGACCTGTATTACTTTCCCGGACACTAGATTCTGGAAATGCTGTAGAGCTAGGAAGACAGCTCGCAGTTCGAGAATTTTTACATGGCTCCTTTAGTTGGAGGGAAAGGGGGGGGGGGGGGAATCCCAGAGACTTTATGACTTGCAATGTGGGCTCTCCACTCTTGAAGATAAGTATCTGTTAGGAGATGTAGGTCTGGTGTGGGTTCCTGGAGAGGATGGACGGTGGCAAAACCAGAACGTCTGCCCACCAGAGCAGTGTTTCGAAGGGAAAGGTGCTTGGGAATGTCCGACGCTGTGTCTGGTGGGGGAGGGGGGGGGGGGCTGTGCGATTCGTCAATGCGAAAGTGGTGGAGCGGTCACATTTCCCATAAGGGACTAAATTTGCAAGGAAGCATAACTTGTTGATGACTGAGTTGAGCTCTCAAAGATTGTATGCTGGCAGCCGACGGAAGCCCCTGATTGACGCCACGGTGTAGGTAATTCTTTCGATGGCGTCATAGTAGCTGAAAAAATGTGTAAGGACATGCTGAGAAAAACGAAGGTTAGCGAAGGGGTAAGACGAGATTTGGGAAAGTTGATTTTGAATCCTAGATGACAAGAGTTGTTGAATGGCAAAAGCGAGATTTCGAAGAAGCACCATAAAGTTGTTGTGAAGAAGGAGCCAGTGTTCGAGATAGGGGTCGGCTGATACTAGGTGTTGGTGGAGAAAGGCCAGTACCGGCTTTAGAAGAGCCGTAAACACATGGGGGATTGTATTGAGGCCGAAGCGTAGGCACAGGAATTCGTACAATTTGTTGTTGTAGATGAACCGGAAAAGGTAGCGGACTGATGCGTGGAGGAGCATATGGCGGTTATGCGTCCTCCAGGTCAAGTTACACTGTCCAATTGCCCTTGTGAAGGAAGTGGCATTTTTTAAGGTTTCCATTTGGAAGTGAAAATTTCGAATTTGTCTGTTGAGAGGACGAAGGTCGAATACGAGTCTGTTGCCGCCGGCTTTCTTAGAACAAAGGAACAGAGACCTGTAAAATCCTGGATGGAGAGGATTAAGGCTTTCTTGAATAGCCTGCTTGGATAGCAAAGTCTGAATTTCGGCGGACAGTTGGGTGCAGATTGCGGGTGCGAAGAACCACGGAGGAGGAGAAACGAGAGTTGGGGGTCTTCGTAAAAGTTGGTTGATATCCCTCGCGTATTATGGAAAGAATGAGGGGATCCGAGGTAAGGCGTCACCAGACTGGTAAGAAATGGCGAAAGCGACCTCCCACAGGGAGGGCGAAGGATAACTGTCATTGCCATCTTTGCCTGGGGTTGGGAGATTGGCATTGTGAGCGACCTTCGGGGGTAGAGCTATGGCTTGGAATCTGGCCCCAACTGTGGCCGGAGTTCTTTGTTCGAAATGGCAGATTGTCTGAAGGTGTTGGGTTGCAAAGAACCACGGAGGGGGGTAAACAAGAGGGGGGTCTTCGTAAAAGTTGGTTGATATCCCTCGCGTATTATGGAAAGAATGAGGGGATCCAAGGGAAGGCGTTGCCAGACTGGTAGGAAATGGTGAAGGCAACCTTCCACAGGGAGGGGCGAAGAATAACTGCTATTGAGATCTTTGCCTGGGGTAGGGAGATGGCATCGTGAGCAACGATCGGGGTAGAGCTATCGCTTGGAACTGGCTCCAACCGTGGCTGCGGTTCTTCGTCCGAAATGGCCGATTGTCTGAAGGTGTTGGGTTGGCGAAGGCCGAGTCGTGAAGTTCGGAAGTTTGCCAAGCATCCTTCGGCTCTGGCCAAAAGGTAATGGAAGATGGTTTGGAGAAAAGTCGTGGCTTTGGTCAAAAGGTTTCAGGCTTTCGGGCTATATCCAGGTGTGGAGCAACTTTGGGGATGAATTCACGGAACAGTGAGTCGGATTCGTGCAATGGTTGATTGCAGAGTTCATGGCGAGTGGAATCACTAAGCTTTGGGACAGAATCAAGTGCAATGTCACGAAGGAGAAGGACGAGTTGAATAAGGCTTTTAGCAAGCCAGTTCATGGAATAGTTAAGTAGCGAAGCACGCCTTCTGAAAGACTTGTCCTGTGAGGAAGGTTAGACGCTTGACCAAAGATAATCTTTCGCAGAGCGCTTTAGCAGCCGTGTTAAGAACATCGGCCCATGAAGCAGACAAAGGCCTAGGCGAAGGTGGCAGTCGTTATCCTTGAGGACCGATCCTTGAGCAGTTCCGAAATCCATTTTTACCTCAGCCATAAGGAATTCCAAATGAGGGTAGATGTCGAAGTTTTTAGGGTTAGCGCAACCATCACCAAAGGACGAAAGAAGGATGTTTCTCGTCCTGGACGGGGTGGTGGAGGATCCGTGTCCAACTACAGTGGGTCGCCTTTACCTCGGAGCAGACCACCAATACGAAAGAGCATCGTGAGAAGAGTTGTTGGTTTATTGATTGTCCAAATCCAAAGCTGCTGGAAAGGCCACGGTTCTTTATAGATCCGTCGGAAGGCGAAGGCCTGTAGAGAAAGCAATCCTGAATAACGTCTTCTACTGTCTTGAGGAGGCCCGAAAGAGGGATCTCCGAAGGATCTGGGTGGTATGCGAACGAAGGTGCGAAGTGAGCATGTCGGGGGATCCTTCACACTCTAGGGAGAGCGAAGGATTTGGGGCAACCGAGCATTTGGCAAGAAGTTGAATGTCATTTCCCTCTCATGTAGGATGTACTTGATGTTGCTAATAGGAGGTAGGGATAACCCACCACCAGGCGGGTGAGTTGGGAAATACATTTTCGGCACGAGAAATTGCTGGCGAAGGAGACAGGGGCCGTCGTTTACGGGCTGTGTCTTCCGTAGGGGTAGATGCAATCCAGTCTCCAGTAGAACGGAGAGGCGAAGGATTCCGTTTGAATCCAAAGGAACGAAGGGCTGTATTCATGCGCTGGTGTACCTCTTCCTTGGAAAAAGGCCTCACCAGGGTTGGTGACCAACGAAGGATGAGGGCTGGAAGAACGCAGGGAACATTGTGAGGAGAGATCCAATAGCGTAGACGAAGGGTGGCCTGTCCTCCGATTCTTCACTTGAAGCTTCAAATGAAGGTAATTTTCCTTTGCCTTAAAAAGCTCATATGGCGTTGGTATGTCCGAGGTAGCAGTTTCAAACTGACAGCATGGGATAGGAGAAGTCGAAGTAGTCTGGAGGGTAGCTCCTTCAGTTCTCGAAGGGCGCTCTGCCAAGGATTCAAGAATCTTGTAGGCGAATGGTATCGGGGCTGTGGGTCCTGATAAGCCGCCGAAAGTGTCGAAAACTCCGGTTATGGCGGCAAAGGGGTCCTAAGCGAAGGAGACAAAGGTGGAGAGGTGGTTACCTGGGGCAAACCCTCTTTCGGTGCACCCTTGATGCGAGGCATAGCGAAGGTAACGAAAGAAGGCAGTAACAATGCCAATAGACACAGGAGCGAGGTGAAGCACGTCCGATCCAATCGGATCTTAGAGAAGAAAAGATGAGAGGCTGGCTCACAGCGCTTTTATACAGGCTGGTCGGCAAAAACTGTCGACCCAAGATTTTCTAAGTCCAACGTTTCTAGTTAGCACCCATCAGAACCAGGAGAGGACGGAAATCTTCCAGTTTCATTAGATTTGATTTGTCCTATCCTGGTTATGAGGGGTGCTAACTAGAAAAGTTCGACTTAGAAAATCTTGGGTCGTCAGTATTTGTGGACCACCCTGTATACGGAGGGGTGCGCAGAAAAATGCGCACGGGGCTGCGTCACTGGCGGCTCCATAACTTTAATCTCTAGGAGCAAAGCATTCAGAGAAGGAGAATGCAATAATTTCCAAGTAAAGTATATTTCTTCGGTATATAAAAACGTCATTTTAAAGCAACAAGATGCTCCAGTTTTCAAAAAATGGAGTGTCGAAAGATGAAAAAAATGACAAAACCTTTTACTCAGTTTTGTCCAAAACTACTTGTTGGAGAAAAGCTTCCGCATTTGAAATCGATAAGCTCCATTTTCATTCTTTTCTCCCTTGATTCAGGGGATCTTGGGAGTAATTTTTGCCCTCCTTTCGTGACCGTTGGTCGCTTTTGTCCTTTAATTTGGATCTTATGAATACTTTTATCGCCAAATTTTGGACCTCCGAAATTTTTTCAACTCCTTAACAAGTTTGATTTAGAAAATGACTTCAAATGGTGAGTAATTCTTCCAACTCAAGTTTTTAATTTTTCTAAATGTACCCGACTGTCATGAAGTACGGATTTAACAATGTTTGGCAGATAAACATGACAAGAACAAGGAGGGACAGATGAAAGGGACCTTCCTGTAATAGAGGAATTGTCGCTAGCTTAGCAGTACCTCGGCGATTGGGTGCTATGATGTAGAGGGATGCTACCCATAGCTAGAGGCATTTTAACCATTACAGTAGGTCGAAAATGACCAATCAAAACATAACTTTATCCTCATCTACCAGTTCGTTGAGGACTATACGAGAAAGTACAGAACTGGTGGTTTCATTTGATACCTGGCTATCTTGCAGGGTGCACTCACCCAACACAGTATACAAAAGAAGCAAGATTTTTCGGCGTTATACCCAGTTCAAGTAGTGAGGACGATAGCGAGCAAGGAGAATGAATTTGACGACCAAGGTAGAGGGGTGGTCGGCATAACGATGTTGAGGACCCTCAACTGGCTATGAGCACAGGATGACACGCATGCTGTGAGCACAACACTGGGACGTTAAGGACGATCACGAGCAAGGAGAAAGAAGCTGGTGGCGAAGGCAGTGGGGTGATCACTGATCAGGTCATAATGAAGCTGAGGATCCTTAGCCGAGTACGAGCGGTGGACAGCATCTGGGCCGCGAGCACAAAACTAGGATGTTCAGTTCGTCCTTGACAAAAAAGGAAAACGGGCACTGGAGAAAACGTGCGGGCCTACTTCCACCCCAGAGGACCGCTTGAAAGCTACGAACAAGCAACGGAAGGCCAAAAGAAAGGAAGTTAACAAGCAAAATTAGCTACAAATCGGCAAGATGTGGGGGAACATCGTAAGGTGGGCTGCACAATCAAAGAACCATGTGGCCGCTGCCCGGCACAGCGAGGGCAGCAGCCCCAAACCGAGTCAAACCAATACGACTTTCCGCGGGTTTGGCCTAAACCACGGTCACATTACCATTGGCGAAATGAGATTGGGGTGGATAAAGTCAAGATGTGGCTGCTAACATGGGAAGCCACGATGTGGTGCACTAAAACGGTATTACATCGCAACCATCGTCTACCAAACACATTCATTGGGCAACAAAGGAAAAAGGTGCGCAACTAGGACCTTGACCAACTCCCATTCACTTTGTTGTTAAAGAGGCCAGCACTCTCCCAGTGAGGCAACGCTATTTTCTTCAACTGTATGCTCGATGTTTTAGTCCAGTGTCTAATTACAACTTCCTTGTTTTCAGCTGTGGAGAAATAAATGGAAAACAAGTCCTTTATTCTCCTCGACCTTTGCAAAGTTGAACATTCCATACAAGATCACAGGGTTACCTTCACCTGGGCAGAGTTTGTAAATATTATATACATTTCATTAAGTTAGGTTACATTCGAACTACTGGGTTTTGCTTGTATTAAAGGACGAAACCCAGGGTCAAATGAAAGAGTGCCTGTGCACAAACTGAAGTGGACAGGCAGAACCTCAAGCAGTAAACCGAAGCGAGAACACACAAGACATATTTGAAGGCCCACTTGAGCTGCCGTAGACGTGCCATCTAAAGCGGCAGACAGGGCTATGGATGAAGTCTGGTACACGATTCCTGTAAAGGAAGAAGTAGCAGTGTGATTAGAGCCAAAACAAATACAAGTTATTGCGTTCATAATTTCACCTTTTAAGTAGCCTATAGCACTGACAAATGATTAGCCAATGGTTTTTATTTCAGGAGTGTGATATGCCAGAAGAACTGAGAGTGGACGCAATTGAGTTGTGCACATCGGCGTGTGAAAAACATCCAACGAACAATGAGGTAAATAAAAATGCTTTTGGACTGGCTGTCAATAATAACAGCCTATGTCCCTACTCGTACCATCACCCTAGGATTAGTGAAGTTTATATAGATGATTTTTTTTAGTGCAAGAGCATGACATTATCGTTGCACTTTCCTTCTGTAGCTTTCTGTATTGTATTGCATTGTATTTTGTCACATTCTGCAGTGCATTGCTTCCATGCGTTGCTTTCGACGAGGCATTTGATATTAAGTGCAAGAGCGTGCTTTGGCACATAGATCTAACACTAATAAAAAGGATGCACTAACACTTGCAACAGTAATTCTTTGAATTTGTGGCATACTGAAAAGTATACTGCACATTATATTTAAAAAATAAATGTGTCTCGTAACTTTTCTAAACTACAGTATGTTGGCAACTGAGCCAGAATCTTATGTGTAATTATGTAAGAAGCGACCAGATAAGGAGTTTTCATTTGATGCTGATATCGTTTTGTTACTGGATTTCATAATCCAAACACCTTATTTTGCAGCAAGTTCCAGTAGTAAATTAATTTGTTGGGTTGGAGATTTTACTGGACTGAGGGTACGCAAGGTTATTTAATTTTATCTACTCTAGTTAGGTGTATAACAAACGATAAAATAACCACACGAAGGTTGAGACAAAGTCCGTATTAATACTTATATTAGTTTATACGTATATTAATATGTATTAGTTCCACTGCAGTTTCATGTGGCCAGTGTTTGCCTAATTTTTTTTATAGCTGCCTTGGTGTAAGGAGTTTTTTGGAAGCGGTAATTCCTTCCAAGATTTTCTGCCCTGTTAGAGCAACATACACACACGGTGCACATATGACCTCCGAAGGTTCCTATACAGCACTGTTAAGTGTTAATAGTAGTACTGTCCACATCTTGGTGTCGGGAAAACTATTAGTGTCATTTTCCTCTTTAACAGTATCGACAATACATATAAAAGAAGCCAAAAAAAAAAACCAAACAGCCTCTCCTTGTTAAATTGCATCCCCAGTTTCCTAAGCTTGTTTTTCAGTATTTTTCTAACCCTTCCAGACGTCGAAAACCTAAATGGCATCACATCTTAGTGGCATAGCAAACGGTTGTCGCAATGGCGTAACAAAGTGTTTCTGGGCCCATAGGCAATATTTATGGTTGGGCCCCCCCAGAGCCCCCCCCCCCCCCAAAAAAAAATCTGACCTTTTCAACTGTATTGGTTCAAACACATATACTATACATTGTTTGGTTTACGTTACCTGAACAACCGTTTCAGCCGGATGCAAACAAACAATGTTTGAAAAAATTTATAAAAATAACACGTCTGTGTGGTAGTTTTTAGTCTACTTTACCGTCGAATAATTATTAAATGGGTACTTGGACTTGCTTTATATTGCACTTTAAACATGAAATTTCTATACTTGAGGCTCTTAAGGCGATACTTTCGGCATGCTTTTCTCAATGCAAAAATCTCAAAGATGATGTCCATGTCCATATTTCGACGCCTGGCGGGGGGGGGGGGGGGGGGGGGGGGGGG
>JAHWFP010034561.1:27168-41609 GCA_023313725.1 Lithobius niger | reverse complement strand
CGTGTGGGGCTGCGCGTAATTTTAACTTGGCTGTTCGGGGCCGATGGTTTTGTTGTTCGAGTCCCCTGAAAGTTGTTTTCGATTCCAATTCAGGATCATCGAGAAACTTATCAAACAAGCCGTGGAAATAAGTGAAATTCTACCTGTTTTCTGTAGATAAGTTATTAACAGCGTGCTCTAGGCTTTCGTAGCGTCGTATAACGTCGGATATGAGCCTGTTACGTTCCAGTAAACTGTCGACCACTGGCCGACATGACTCGACTCGCAGAACCATCGTACTGCAGGACCAAATCGTCACGACCAAATCGTTGTCACGAACAATATCAGCCACCGAATTTGGTACGCTGGCACAAGAGGTATACATTAAGTTGTAGCACAAATTGCAAGGGATGGTAGGCCCTGCAGCAGATAACGAATAATTACAGTACCGACATATTTCGGAGCTCCGCAAACGACGTCCTTCCGTCATGACTAAACTAAGCCCGGTCGGACGAACAGTTTGAAAGTGACATAACAAATAGCTCTTCTTTGACGCCATTTCGGGCAGCCATATTGGATTTTAATAAACCTTGAATCGGATTTTTTTTAGGAAAATGTAATTTGGATATCATCTTTATAACCTATTTGAAATTAATTTGATGGAAGGTTAGGAAGTTACAAGACGAAAACCGCTTTCAATTACCGTTTTGGGGCGTCATTTGAAATTTTATTCAAGTAGTATAAAACCATGCACAAATTTCATTTGGTTTATGCTTAAAGATTATTTCTGACAAATTTTAGGTAAACTTACAGTGAAAAAAACAGTTTTTTTTTGGATGCCTACTGTGCCGCCTTCCTGAATTTTTACAAAACTTGAAAAATTCAAGAAGGCGGCAAGATAGATTAGAAAGTTAACTAGATATACCGTCTCACTTCTTCCCGTACCACGCGGAGCTCTGGTTGTAGTTGCGGCTACTAACATCTCTGCTAATGCTTTTGCCTTCGAAGCAGCAGAAGGCAAAGCATTATCAGAGATGTTAGTAGCCGCAACTACCGCCAGAGCTCCGCGTAGGACGGGAAGAAGTAAGACGGTATATCTAGTTAACTTTCTAATCTATAGCGGCACAGTATGGCATAAAAAAAAACAGTTTTTCATTATAACTTTTAAACCGTTCGTCTGATGAAATTTAACCCGGTTACAAACATTAAACTGAACTCGATTTCCTTCAAGACAGTTCTACTCAAGTTATGGGAACATCCAACGGCGGAACAAGTGCAGTTAGGGGGCGTATGAAAGCAAACCATAAACAACCGTGCAGCTGATTTACTCAGTCCAGCATGGGCTTCATTTAGCCAGTGTTCGTGTGAAACTGTACACACTGAACAGTACATACGCTATTGTTCCGCCACTATGTTACTTGAAAATGGGGTCCAAAATCTTGTTTTCAGGGCTTGAAACTGTGAAACCGTTCTTCCAACAAAAGCAGCGAGAGCTCCTGTAATAAAACACACGCACCTGATGCGTAACACCAGTGTCATATGAAACAATATTTAATTTTCGACAAGTATATTCTTGACATGGTCGCAATAAGCCTTAAAAAAAAACTTAAAACACATCACCAATGGGTAACACCACACATTGTCCGCCATCTTGTTAAAACGTCACACGAGTGGTGTGTGAGGTTTTCCCAAGATGATGGACAATGTGTGGTGTTACCCATCGTTGATGTGTTGTGAGTTTTTTTTTAAGGCTTATTGCGACCATCTCAAGAATAGACTTGTAGAAAATTAAATATTGTTTCATGTGACACTGCGGTTTTACGCATCAGACGTGTGTGTTTTATTGCATTTACCACTTGACTACTGCTCTGACGTCGAGCGAAATCTCCTGTTCACTGACTACTAGAATACAGAGGTAGAGAGTAGATCACTCTCCCTGGACACGAATGCATGCTAACTATGTAGAGAGAGAATTAATTGCCCCTGTATTTGTGTGCTAATAAATATAAATAAATAAATTCATTCATACAGCAAAGAAACGCTAATTCAGCTAATTACGAGATGTAGAGAAAGTAGCACTAATGTCATCGATTAGCACCTGGTAAACAGAAAGCACCACCATTTAGTTGATCACTGTGTACTAGGAAGAAGAAATAGACAGTGAACCCTCATTGACTAGCCAAACGAATCCATACTAACAGCACGGAAAGAGAAAAGCACTGTTTCCTGTTAGTACTATTCACTTAACTAAGCACCTGAGTAAGCGGGAGGATAGCACTAAGCTTTATTCCAGCAAAAAAGTGTCTCTCTCCTACTTCGTCTTACTTGCCTATTCAATCCTTTTGTTGTAGGATAATGATTACACTTAACCCACCCCACCCCACCTGCATACGTTTTCAACGAATAACGCTCCTACATGTTGACTAGTAGGTAAAGAAAGCAAAATATTGATCACATTGCTACATCTGTATGCTAAGTACGCAAAGAAAGTACATTTTCTAGCTACTCCCTGCTTGCTAATTGTGCAATATCGTGAGTGTGGCTATAGTTGCCTAAACATCCTACATAAATCGTATAAATAGAATCACTGCCGTTGAAAGTCTTACGTCTAACTACTCGAAGCAGAACGCAAACTATGGCATCGAACTACTCTGAGAGCAAACTAGGTCTTCGTGGCAACACTGAAGTATGAAGCACCGACGTCACGTTAACCATGTTCATGCCAAACTAGTGCTTACGACCTACGTCTCCACGTTGACACGGAGATGTAGCCTGTGATGCACTGCTTGCGTAGGCAGTCTTTATGCTAAGTATGCAAAAGGCAAACCAATGCTTTCTAGCTAACCCTTGATAAAATATACTTTGCAAAGTCCTATTCTACGCATTTATACAGAATGAAGCTTGTGTCTGAGCTAAGACAAATTTAGGGAAGAATATTCGAGTTAAGTAAGGCCAAAAAAAGGAACTTGCTTCCAGATGAGTTGAGGAATAGGCATGAATTAGGTTGTAGTTTGGAAACAGGCCGAGTTTTTTTGGTACACCTTAAACAATGGTGAGTGTGCAGTCGAACAAGGTTACAGTACAGTGTTTCTGCGTTTATATTTGTGTACCTCACGTCAATATATTTGTGTACAACACGTAGATGATGACAACGACAGGTTCTTCAATCTTGGATTGATGTTGGTCGATAAAAAGGGAAATGGACTTATGCAATAATCGGTATTTTTTAGGCACAACGTCGAGATAGCGCATCCCTTAAAGGTGCCTGTTCACCAAATGACAGGCTGCAGAATCTAGCGCCGTCGACCATTGTTTAGTTCTATGTAGCAATTGATTTCAACAAGCGAACGAATGTACAAATAAATTTCTTTTTACGCAACAAAGAAGCCGCGTGTCTTCTTAATTATTCAGCGTAAAGTTCGTGCGTCCAAGTACACCAGGGAGGAAGCGGACAAGGCCAACGATGTCACTGTCACTAGATGGCGCCCATCTGGTGATTCAAAACAGTCGTTCTTTATTAAAATAAAAAAGAAAAAGCGCCTGTTATTACGTTAGGCTTAACTTTACTGCTTGCTTCCTGGTGCACGTGCACGCACAAACTTTACAGTGGTGGCTTGTTTGTTTCATAAAAAGGAATTTATTTGTGTGTTCCTTCCTGTCGAAAGTAAGAACTAGACAGAACAAGATAGCAGCACATGGTGCAGCTTGTCAAATTTTGGTGGCAATCCCCCTTTAAGTTGCCTTGTTACCACGACCAATGATCTCACACGGGATGAGCCCGATCAGGGTGACACAGAAAGCCTAGGGATCAAACGTCATGTTGCACAGAAATAGGACAATACAAGTAGTGCAGAATTTTGCAGCAATATAATCCACGCCTTTTTATTTAAAATACTGAACGAGTTAAATTTGATTGATTACACGTTGCATTTAAAAATTATATCGACATGACCTAAAAGAGATCGTTCACTAACATTTAGTCGATTATGGTGCTTATAGCAGCGACGAGATTGTGTTATGAAAGTGAACATCACTATTAACAGTAAACCTGATTAAACCAATTATAGTGAGAGTCGATTAGTTTTCCCTTGCGAATACAGCGCTCGATATGGCTACTAATTGTGTAACACGTGTTAATAATTACCCCTCCTAATACAATTCAAACATCCAAATGATTTCTTGGCCGCGGTTCCATGACGCGTATGCGACCATAAAAACAGTGGTCGCTAGCATTTCTAGTTTTTTGCCTCAATTTCCCCCCCCCTACCCCCACCCCATACATGTTTTGATCAACTGCGTTGGTTGGCATGGCGGCGCACACCTCTCAATTAAAGACGAGCTCAATACGATTATTCAATCGGTTTCATTTTAACTGTAAGTTTAATTAGAACACTAGTGAACTGAATCAACATTAAAAATATTCAGCACCGTTTGGCAGTTTTACGATACGGGAAGCCTCCAAACCGTTTAGTCTCGGCGTTTTGAACATTTCATTTATCCAACTGCGATTGCCACGTCGCACAACTGATAAGGATGAAATATCTAGATAGCACATTCATTGCCCAAAAGTAGTTTTATGAATTTTCGCCCCCCCCCCCTCCCCTCCCTTAACAACAAAAAAACAAATGTCATACAGTAACAGTTGTTTTAAATATTTCTCCTTCCCCCACCCTCCCGTAAAAAGTACTACGCAGTAAAGTCATGAAAGATTGTCCAAACAAGTAGCCCAAGCCTACGTTGATTTCGCGCATACCGGCATTAGACTATATAACTTTGTTATCCAGTTCGTACTACGAGATCAGTGCCTACGTCAGTGGTCTGTAGAATAAAATTGATCAAGTTGCCAGTCATTGGTCGGTTGGTGGTGATGTTCGCCGCTGACGAAAGCAACATAGTTTCCAGTCATTGGTCGTGGATGGATGACATCAGTCGGCCGAAGAAAAAAAATAAACGCCATTCGTTTGCAACAGACAAAAATATTTGATTATTTCTAGTGTACGATTTCCCCGGCGGAATCGATCCATTTCGAACTTAGACCTAGAAATGTGCCATAGAATGTGTGTGCAAAATTGGACAGAAATCCCATAATTCGTTAAAACGCTATAGCGCGAACACACAGACAGACACCCAGACAGACAGACAGACAGACACCCAGACAAACCGTTCGCATAAGAGTCTAATCGACTCTAATAACGAACTCATTCGGTGATCTAATTTCTGAAAAGATAAAGTACCCCTTTGAAAAGAACGAGCATGGCAAATTTTAATCAGTAGGTGTAGCAAGTGGATTTATTTACTAAATAAATCCACAGTCGTCTCTAGAAAATTAAAGCCTTCTTTACAGAAAGTCTGTGTGACGAGATATTACAGAAATTTCGTGGTCAAAACGACCGCAGAGGCGAGGCAAGCGCTAATCTCTTTGAATCACTGTAGAGTGTCGTGCAAAAATTCACGTTTACCTGCTGTGAAAGCTATGCCATCCGGTTCTTCAAAAGGGCGATTTTCATTAAATTAACTTCATCAAAATTATCGATATTTTGAATAATGTGCCATTAACTACCCTCCTCATGCTCTGGCTGAAAAAAAAACGCTACGCTCGTGGAGTTCTTTCAACAAGACTGTGTGTCCTGCACATTAGCAGGTGGTCTTTAACGACGTCAGTAAAGTGAGTGACGCGATCTATATCGGCTGCTTAGTTATTCGTAAGTAAGCGTTGCAAAAATCATCACACTTACCAGACATAATGACAATCCATGACTGCGATCTGAACGTGGATGTTAGTGAGGAAAATATCCATCCAGTTTTATAACATTTGGTCTCCAATGGATGACATTCATTTCTGGGTTAGTCTATTTATCAATTTTTCCGTGGTAAAAGGTAGATACGTCAAATGCTGGTGTCATCACACGGCAGTTGACATACCAGTACATGTGCACGTGCCTTAAGGCGGAGTCAACCGCCGTCAACTAACGGTATAACAGCTGGATTCCTATAGAATTTTGACAGGAGATTGATGAATTTTTTATAAACAGGATAAAAACTAGTTGTAAGGCCTAGTCGTAAACTTAAATAATAATTAGGTACATAACTTTATTGCAAATAAAAAAAAATTAAGTAAGAATATTCCCGTTAAAGCTTCGGGAGGTGGTACTGATAGGAAAATTAAAATAAGTATAGAGTAACGTAGTACCACTGGAGATACTGAAATCTTTACACCACCATGTTGCGGTGAATAGAGTGAAAAAAAATTCGAATTGTAGTTTCGCTAACTGTAGGTGACTATTAGCAAATCTGATCGACAAGATTGTTTTATGAATCAGACTTGCAAGTTTGCTCTCTAGCAAACCTACAAGCCTATTTTCTTGTAGCTATTTTATCGTTCTTAATGCTGCAACAATCACAGTGTGCCATGAGATCCATGATGTTAAGCAACAATGAAAATGGCAAACGTATAGAAATAAAGAAAAGTTACAGTCGTACGTTTGCAACAATGGGTCAGTATACTGCGTTATTCTGTAGTTCTTACGTCCAAGAGGCATGCCTCCGATGACGTAAAAACTATACAATAAATCATTTATATCGTCAATAAATCATTTATATTGTTGCAAAAGTGTGGGTGTAAGTGCTTTATTACTATACACTTTACAGGGGGATTTGATCATTTTAATGCCATTTTGAGCCAACAATGCATCAGTGTCATTTTTCCATTGTTTTCTACTAGTTGCTTTCCTCGTTCTTTTGATGCTGCAACAAAAGTATGGCTACTAATTGTCTAACACGCGTGATGCCCCTCCTAAGAATACAATCCCAACACCCAAATGATTTCGTGGCCGCGGTTCCACGACGCGTATGCAACCGTAAAACTAGTGGTCGCTTGCATTTCTAGCTTTTTTGCCTCAATCCCCCGAAACCCCCATACATGTTTTGATCAACTGCGTCGGATGCCATGGCGGCGCGCATCTCTCAATTAAAGACGAGCCCACTACAATTCTTCAATTGGTTTCATTTTAAACAATGAGTTTAATTAGAACACTAGTGAACTGAATCAACATTAAAAATATCCAGCATCGTTTGGCAGTTTTATGACACGGGAGGCCTCCAAACCGTTTAGTCTCGGCGTTTTGCGCATTTCGTTTATGCGACGTTGCCATATCGCACGACTGATGAGGATGATATATCGAGATAGCACAGTCATTGCCCGAAAGTAGTTTTATGAATTTGATTCCCCCTCCCCTCCCTTAACAACAAAAAAACAAATGTCATACAGTAGAAGTTGTTTTAAATATTTCTCCTTCTCCTTCCCCCACCCTCCCGTAAAAAGTACTACGCAGTAAAGTCATGAAAGATTGTCCAAACAAGTAGCCCAAGCCTACGTTGATTTCGCGCATGCCAGCATTAGACTATATGACTTTGTTATCCAGTTCGTACGTACGAGATCAGTGCCTACGTCAGTGGTCTGTAGAATAAAATTGATGAAGTTGCCAGTCATCGGTCGGTTGGTGGTGACATCAGACGCTGACGAAGGCTACATAGTTCCCAGTAATTGGTCGTGGATGGATGACGTCAGTCGGCTAAAGAAAAAATAACGAACCTCGTACGTTTGCTGCGAACAAAAATCTTTGATTATATCTAGCGGAGGATTTCCCCAACGGATTCGACCAATTTTCGAACTTAGACCTAGAAATGTGCTATAGAACGTGTGTGCAAAATTTGACAGAAATCCGATAATTCGTTAAAACGCTATAGTGCAAACACACAGACAGACAGACAGACAGACAGACCGTTCGCATAAGAGTCTAATCGACTCTAATAAGCGACGAATGGCCTATTTCCTATTTTCCCCGTTAGTCTGATAACTATTGTTGGTGGATAGCTCTCACCCTACACGATGATGGTTGCCTCCTAACCAACAGGCATTCATGGTATCGGGGATGCATGCTCTCCGCTTGTCCTATAAATCAAATAATCAAGGAAGAGCTTATTTCCCGATATCCCCAGTTAGTCTTGTACCCTAAGTATTGTTTGTAGATATAGCTCTCTCCCCTACCCGATGAAGGTTGCCTCCTAACCAACCTACGTTATTTCCGTTATTTAAAATCTATTTGTTAAATGTATAACTTCTAAATTTGAATTAAACCAAATCCAAAATTATTGCACATTGAATACATGTTTATTTATCAATAGTCGAGCCCACTTGGCTTTCCGTTCTGTAATTACACTTTTGTTTGCGTACAGCATCACCGTTCAAGATTCTGAAAGCATCCGTCATCACACAAGCAATGGGCCACTCAATGACGAATAATCCAGTTAGCCAACAAGGGTTATCCACTTGTGTTTCTTGCCCTTTATCCTACTTCTCTTTAAAAAATTTTAAAGAGAAGATGCCTGAAGGGGCTGTTCGTCGTTGAGTTTCCGCGGCATGAACGGTGATGGGGCACTTCGGAAACAAGCATAATAGTTTTTGTGTAAACATTCTAACATGAACAATCGTATTAATTGTCAAGTTTTATGAGCAAAAGAACGTCTGCACGATTCGTTCTTTGTTGTGCGCATGCTGGCCCATTGTTGCAGCCTCAACACAAAGTGATAGCGATCTCAGTCCTTGAGGACTGGGATGTCAATCTCAGTCCTTCAGGCCTGAGATGACGGTATCAAGCTTGTTGCATTGTTACATAGTACTGATATCGTCGAAACTAAATGATAATTTTCAAAGAAAGGATCAGGAGAAGCAGGAATTGAATTAAATTTTCTTTTTCGGAGCCTTGACCCACAGCCGCACGTACACAACAAAACTATAGGATACAAAGAGAAGACCACCAATAATAACCAATCAGAACACGCACAGCACGCCGGACCAGGACAAGCTCCGTCTGAGACAACGCACTCCTACCGCAGACTTGCTAGTGAAACAGGAAGCACACACACACACATAGGGACCGTTCATAAAGTATGTCACGCTATTTTTGGCCAATTTTGACCCCCTCCCTCCCCCATGTCACATTTTGTCACAAGCAATCATGCCCCCCTGAAAAAGTATGTCACACTAATCTCACCCCTTCCCCCCGACAATTTTTTTCTGGAAATGCAAACAGGCTTTTTTTCTTTCAAGATCCGTCCTTGTAGTACACCTCTTCGAAGCATTGAGCCCAAAACGCCCCACAGCTAATGCTACGACGTCAGATAGTGCGTCAACGCACTCTTTCGGAAAGCGTTGTTAGAATTGGCTAGGTCGCTGTTCAGTTTAGGAATGTACTGAGGCTTGTGTCACTGTCTTTTCCACCATTTCAGATCACCTAGGCACTAGCAACGGTTTGTATTGTGAATGGAAAAAAAAACAGTAAAAGAGAAAACCTCCAATTCATGCCTTTTCCAACCAAACATTCGAAATGAGAGCTCCTTTGTATTCCACATAATTTCAAGAACGCAATTTCAAGAATGGTAACAGGTTCAAACAGAAGCAGTTTTATAGCCTCTTACTATTCTGACTACGTAGCACATCATTTATATATAGACAGAGTTTTACAATTTTTTCTTACACAAGTAATAAAGGTGCATAAATATATAAAAAAGTGACGTCACAGTTTTGAAAACCCCTCCTTCCCCAAGTCACGTTTTGTCACACTGGGCTGACCTTCTCCCTCCCCTCAGAGCGTGACGTACTTTATGAATGGTCCCATACACACACACACTCACAGAACACACCAGACATTCACAAGAGCACTCCAGTAGCTTGCAAAGCCGTGCAACAGCACGCACACGCCACAGATCACTCTTCCACGATGGATGAACAGCAAGGAGGCATGTCACGGGTCACCCGAGCCAACCCAGGCACGCAAAATTCCCCGCCAAGCAATATGCCTCGAGCAACCCAAGAGAAAGTGGGACACAGTATTAGCAACGTTACACGCAGAGGAAAGGGAAGACTGTGTCCACACGAGACAGAAGTTGAGCTCAATCAAGTGCATGCCCGGTACGCAGACGCAACAAAGAGCACGCCATCAACCTAGGCAAAAGATCCAGCATATGCAAAGAAGCAACAACAGGGTGAAGCTGGAACAGCACTCTACCAGTTGACGTTGCAGACCACTCCCTAGTTTGCAATCGCTGCACCAAAGAGCGAAGGGGCATACGGGCAGAGTGAACAGACTGCGAAATGGACACAGTCCAATGGCCTCTGCTTAGCCAACCTAGCAAGAGCATCAGCACACTCATTCCAGCAGACGCACTGGGAATGAGTGTGCTTCAGGGTGGTGCAGTTATTTAAATAAATCAGAGATTGCCTCGCCTCTGTGCTCGTTTTGACCAAAAGAGAGACGACCGAAGAAAACAGGGCAGCTAACATCCACGTTGTGGAAAGAGCTATGCAGAATAGACATGATGGAGAAGGAGTCAGTGAGTATCACCAATGAGGGGAGTCGCTAGTCCAGAGCAATGTCCAGGGCCACAGATATCGCCATTAGCACAAAGACTAAGCTCGAACTGACATTTACCAGGGCACGACCCACACTCAGTTTAAGAGATGGAACAAAGACCATAATACTTCCAGAAGAATCACCACGACCGAAAGGCGCATCACAGAAGAGCTCACTGCCAAATCTTCTTGCCTCAAAAACAGAGACCACCAGGACTCTGGGCATGAGCACACCAGGACCATGGGTATGGAGAAATGACTGAAACTACTGAAGCCAGAGGTCTCAGGCACGGATCTGACAAGAGGGCTATTCCACGCCCTGCAACGCCCAAACAAGCAAGGTTGCGATCACACAAGGAACTACAATCTCTCAGAACTGGCCAACTGGGTCGGCAGAACCTCTGCTCAGATTTCTCAGACAGCGAGCCACTAACAGCGCATCAGCATGAAGACTGGCGTCGAGACCAATCACCCAGTGACAACAGGCAGATAGTCATTGATTCCAATCTGCAAACTTCGCACATGCTGGCTCTGTATGGCAAGAAATAATAATAGTAGTAGATTTAGCCCTAAGGACAAGGAGACAGGCAGGATACAAGATAGCTAACGCCGTTCCCGGTAGGGGTGTGGTTAATAGGTTCGTTTGAGAAATTTGGTAGATGATAACCAACCACCGATCGAACAAACGCTCTGGGTACAGAGACCAGAGCACCACGATGAACTGTCTGCCCGTGTGCCACACCATGAAGAATCGGGAGCCGACAGGCAATCCTTTCCCTCAAGCGACGAGTATCTGAAGACCAGGACTACTCACTGTCAAGAACGACACCAAGATATATCATTTCCGATGATGCAGACACAACATAGCTTCCCAGCATCACACTGACAGGAGTTAAACAAACACTCGCAGGATGCAAAAAGACAACCGTCTCAGGCTTCGCCGTGACAGCGAAAGACCCCGGGTCGCTAGACGCTCTACAACAAGGTCAAGAACAGCCTACACACTATCCACCAGATACCCAAGGTGTCTACCAACAAACCACAGAGCCACATCATCTACATGGCAGACGATGTTTGTACTCAGCAAAACTTCATTGATTGCAATTGTAGTGAGCACCGGGTTGAGGCAACTGCCCAGCTGCAGCAGACCACGGTCAGATTCAGCCTGGGCCGACCAAAAATCATCGACCCAGGTTTCAAATCGACGGATGCACAAGAGAGCCAAGACTGCTTCGGAAAGCTTGCAACCAACACCCATTGCAGCAAGACAGGACACAATTCATGTAACCTGGACAGTGTCATAAGCAGCCCGTGCATCCAGAAAGATTGCAAGCACAACATTCCCGCGAATCCATGCCTCATGGACGCTGGACAGGAGGACCAGAACGCATCCTGTGCACTCTTGCCAACTCTCTACCCAAACTGCACACTAGAAAGGCATTGTGTGCGCTCCAAGTGTCAATTCAGATGCCTCACGAGTATCTTCTCATAAACCTTGCACACACATGCAGTAGGGCAACAGGCCTGTAATTCACAGGATCCGAAAGAGGCTTGCCACGCTTATACACCAGAACAAGCACAATGAACGGCCAAGAGGGTAGAACCTGCCCACCATCAAGAAGACTCTGAAAGACGGCGAGCAGGTCCATGAGAGCCAAACTGTCCAGAGAGCGAAAAAAAATTATAAGAAATGCCGTCATGTCAGTTGACACAGAGTCCGCTACTGAAGACCATTGGTGCAACAAGGAGGTGAAGCGCACAACATCAATTAGAGCGCTCTCAAACAAGACGCAACGATGCTTGGGTGCAGGGAAAGTAACATTGTCGTTGCACCGTGTTCGAATTAATATTTATTTGACTTTATTTATTTGTGTATTTACTGATTGTTGTTCTTGTTTATTACGTGTTACTTTGTGGCAGAGTGCATGGTTTCGAACCATTTATGCTCCTAATAAATCCGATAATTCGTTGTTGAGAACTAACGTGAAACGATCCTGGTTTTCGTTTAAATTTTCTAGTTTTACCAATGGTGCTACAGGCACTCATAACGATACGTTGATCGGTTTATTGAAATAAAAGTGACAGGCAAGGCACTCAGCAACAATTGCTGATTTATTTTAAAACTTTTCAACTGGGCTCACAAAGAACCTCACCCTAAGACTTCACAATTTATTGTTTAACACTTGAAGATTTAAGCAAAAAACCAGACCATTTCATTTCAGTTCTCCAAAACCAGTTAGCCTTTATTTGGCTGACAATGTTAACTAAAATGAATGAATGAATGTATTTTAGGGCAGAAGCCCGAACCTATGCGCCCGCCTTAGCTACAATGAACTGTAAGCAACAACAACATGGTCACAGCGCAGAAAACAGAACAAAACAGATTGTCAAAAGCACTTGATCTCTCTCGTGGTACCGTATTACCGTGTCACCAAGTATTCACTTAACTGGGACTACGGACTTGCCTCTGAGAACTTCCACTGTGTGCACTTCACTGAGATTTATTTTCACTGTGTACTATGTCCACCTTTCCACCGTGTATGCCTCTGGCATGTGCACGTCTCGTATTACGTACGTCTTGTCACTTACAAGCTCACATCCCACCGTGTACTCCTTGGGAATGCTCTTCTACATCTGCTCTTCAGACTTACAACCAAACCTTTTTTCCATTGTGTACACCAGGATGTAAACTCAATCAGAGTGAACTAGTGCAACAGGGAGCATGTTTAGATTATACTGGTGCATCTGTTGTACGTACTAACCTCGCAATTGCACATAAGCGTGAAAAGTGGTAATTGTAATTGTGCTCATTGGGGCTGCAGCCCAAAGCTGATACTCAGCCCAAAGCTATGCGCTCGAAGCAATTAAATTACGTCAGCATTACCATAAAGGCATGAACATGACATATTCACCCTCAGTCTGTCTGAGTATCGCCTACAACCACGACAGCAGACAACAGAAAATCAGCAATTACAGCCGAACTTCGGTTGATGAACAAAAGATGCTGACAGCCAAAAGCCTTGCTACAGATTCCCCCCGTGGCCGAGAGGAGAACTTCCAGGGTTTGAGATGCATGGATCCATCGCACAAGATTAGTGCGCTGCTTGCTGAACTTCCTGCAGAGCAGGAGATGGTGTTCTACAGTATCCTCCACTCCACACATAGGACATAGGGCTGTGTCTGCCCACTCTAACCTAAACCTGTGGGATGGTAACAGCGAGTTTCCTGTTCTCAAACGTGTGAGGACCCTATCCGACCAGTTTGGGAGAGAGTCAAGTGCAGTTGTGTAGCAGCATTCCTTATGCACCGAGAACAGGGTCCGACCTGGGTCCGCCAAGCGACACTCTTCATTCCACACTTCGATAGTCCTGCGACGGATAATAACGCGTTTCGACTTTATGGTCTGCACAAGAAACAGCTCGGTCGCACAAGAACTGACTGATCGTCTTCTGCAACTGTCATCTTGCTCATTGCGGCGTGCCCACTATATCCTTTTATCCAAAATGCAACTACAATATCACTTTTCCCGCGCCCAAGCATTGTAACACATTGTTCAAAAGAAACTTTTATTCGGTTTTGTGCACCTTGCCTATTGTATTGTCTGAAATGTTGGTGTAGGCTAAGTTGCCCCATCGTTACAAATATTGCAGCACTGCCTTCTGGCGCCCTCCACTGCCTCCTCCTGTCCATTTTCTGAAAATTGTCGTGTGCAAACGAACTCTAATTAGCACTCTTTGAAGCCATGGTAATATAAGATGTAACCTTTCGCCAAGCATCGTTCTATTTCTACCCCAACCTGGTATGCCTTTTTGCTGTAGTGTAGAGTGTTTTTTTTTTTTAGATTTGTTGTAATAGTATTTAAACTTAGCAGTAGTTGAGCGCATGGGTTGTAGCTCGTTTATAAGCTCAATAAAATTCAATTCAATTCAATCTGGTGTGCCACACCTCCTTGTTGCACAATTGCTGCATGGTGTAACAATGTTACGTTTGAATATTGTTAGTTTATCCTTCTCGGCTTACGTTATTGATGTGTTTTGGTGCATTTAGTGTA
>JAHWFP010034561.1:16322-27158 GCA_023313725.1 Lithobius niger | reverse complement strand
ATCCTTCTCGGCTTACGTTATTGATGTGTTTTGGTGCATTTAGTGTAGTACTTTGTAGTTGAGATATGTGGCTTTGGGCCAGGGCCCCTTTAAATAAATTTATTCATTCATTCGTTCGTCTTCTTTTGCAATTTTTTTTCTGAAACTTCTAATACCCTCAAGATTTTAATAAGCACTGCCGTGCTACTATTGGAGTTGAGAAAGTAACAGTGCTGTAAAATCCAAATTAGCTATCCAAAGTAAGCTAGTACACTGCATTATAAATATGGTCATTTTGTAAAAATTCCTGAAGAGTGCAAAATAAGAGAGTGTATGTAGGATACGTTTTCAACTGCTGTTGCCCATTGTTAAGTATTGATGCAACCGTGCTAATACGGGACTTATAGAAAATCGTTTTAACAACTGCCGTGGCTATAGTGATGATAAATGATGCAGTAAAGTTTCAATGTCAAACACTGCACAAAAATGCGGAATAAATAACGATACTTAAACAATTTGAACATTGTGGCAAAAATGGTACAACAGAAAGAAACATTGTTAAAACATATTGTTGGGCATTCTACCAAAACTTAATTAATTGTTGGTGCTTAGGTTAAGTTAGGTTTAGGTATAGTATAGTAAAGAGTGTACGGCTTAGAGGCCTTTTAGACTCTTATTAAAGGAACTAGAACAAGAAAACCTAATTGGGGCGTACGACCTGGGGCCATGGCTTCTGTGGAATAAAATGAAATGAATCAAAACTTACCCACCACCACACGTGGTTCAGGCCAAACAAACAGACCAAAATACTTGTAAAGGTAAGTCTGAAATAATTCATAAGCGAAAATAACACACGTAATTTCTAGTCGATGAATTTTGCCGAGTACGAATTTTTGACTACCTATGAGGCCGTGTGAACCTAAAACGTGAAAGGCATAGCTCAAGAGCATGAAAATAATTTTTTTTAAACTCGCTGGGGAATTATTCCACCATTACCCTGAACTCTTCTGAAGAAATCTGAATTTCAACGACTTTTAAGCAAAGAGAACCATTTCAACTTACATGCATTCCTTAGCCATAAGACGTCCTTCTCGACTGTCGGCAGGAATAAAAATCATTTTTTCATGCAAAGCAAAGAAGCCTAGACTCTTCTTAACACCTCTTGGCTGAATTTGACTTTGCTTGCTGATTTGTTTTTTTTTCTTGTAACCGTTCACACGTTTAACAAAGTTTCTTTCAAACGTCAATGTCTTTTTTATACTTTCAAAAATCACCACACGTCATAATTTTAATCCAGTGAGATTAAATCCTTCCGAGAAGCAGAGCACTGATACCGCGAAAACGCCGTTTGTTTTTCGATTAAAGATTGTTTATTGGTAAAGAGTTTAAGACCGGGATTACGAACATATTAAGCCGTCGCTTCGTGTTGACCTTATGGTTGGCTACAACCCAAAACCGTTGTGTAAAAAATGAACAGCGAAAAGTATGCTGCTGAAGGTATAAAAACTCACACCAAGTATATAACCAATAAATGCATTTTTATGGATTTTCGTATGGGTCCTCCATTCAACACTGGGTACAAATAAAGTTCTTGGAATAAAAATCCGACCTGTTGAGCCTTATTTTGTGCATTGTTAACTGGTTGTTGTTGCGTCGAAATTTCTTGTCGGATATTTTGTTGGTTACTCCTATAACGGTTGGGCACTCGGTTGTTTGGACATTGGCTCTGGGTGGTTGTCGGGATCCTCGGGGACGGTATAAGGCAATGACATTGTTGCGAGGGGTCTGACAAATCCGGAATAGTGTACGAGATTGGCAAATCCGAAATCGCTACATTAGATTTGCAGATTTGTATTAGATTTGCATTGATTTGCACGGATTTGCGCAAATTTGCACGGATTTGCACGAATTTGCAAAGATTTGCACAGATTTGTGCGGATTTGCAAGATTTCTTCGGATTTTCAAAATTTCGTTTGGATTTGCATGTTGATTTGTACTGATTTGATATGATTTGCAGGATTTACAGAGAATTGCAGATTTGCAATGATTTTGTAGATTTCACTTGGATTTGCAGATTTCAGAGTTCGTGTTGATTTGCACTGATTTGCTATGATTTACAAGATTTCCAGAGATTGCCGATTTGAAATGATTTGCAGATTTCTTTCGGATTTTCAGACTTCACATAGATTGCAAATCCGCAATCAGAAAACGTACGAGAATGCAGGCCTTGTCGGACCCCTCTCATTGTTGCCGCACTGGCCAGAAGTGTGCCCTAGGCCGAAACATGTAAGGCAGTGTCGTCCACGTGGAAGGAGTCGGGTCAATCGCATTACAGTTCCCAAAGTTGTGAAGGTTCGAGCGGAATAGACACAGAAGTACGGAGTTCGTATTCTTTAGTGAGGAAACGGTCCTTGGTCTTCATCTTCATTTTGTTGGGGGTGTAGGTCGCTCACAGCATACGAGGGGTAAGACGTATCGACAGTCCTTTAGTTATAGTTGGTATAAATCCGCCTAAAGGGTCTTAGTGGTGACGGGGGCGGAACGAACGTTGGTTGGATCGAAGCACTTGTTGAAAAAACGTTGTTGGTAACGGGAACTAAAATTCCTCCATGTTGGTTATAAGTGACGCTATCAACGAGTTCCCTTTGTACTAGTTGTAATTTGAGAACTTGCCCACTCCTCAGGAGGGCTTCTCGGGCCATCCCAAGTGTAGGCCTAAAATTCCCGCGCAGTAACCATGTACAAGCTACAATTTCTGGACGTTGGTATCCGGTCTGCAATATTTCGCGTAAAGAATACGTGCACGACGGACATAGCTGGTAACATCTTTGTGTTGTTCATGTGAATGTTTGTTAGTTTACCGAATCGTGGCAATTGGTTGTCACGACCGGTGCAGACGTAGTCTTGGGCCAACCTTTTCCACACGACTCTGGCACGTTGCGTTGTCTGAAATTGTAGGAATAAATCTAGACTCATGGTTCGCATTAGTCTGACAAGGTACGCATATTAAGGACATTCCAAACGTCCACTTCAGCTGGAGTGGCAATTTGCGGGTCCGTGGGGGGGGGGGGGTGGTCTTAAGTAAGAACAAGGGGTTCCCAGGCGTTCTATCTTGAGTGGCACAAGAAGCCTTTCCGGGTCCTGCAGTTTTCTGCTCCTGAGAGGGTGTCTATACCTTTGTAGAAGTTATTGCTTATCTTCTGCTGTCTGGGTAAATGGAGTGCTGATATCGTCTTGCAGATTTTCAAACATCTAATATTCACCCTCAAGTCCCACGCATCATTGCACGCTATGCTGCTTTTGCCTTTAAAAAAAGCACTTTCCTACAATTTCAGCCACCACCAGAGATAAAAATGGCGTTTGCAACATTTACGTATGTTTAGTCGAGTGTAACAAAACAGCGTGTAATGCAGGGGATGCCGCCATTCTGTAAAATCTTAGGTCATGCACTAATATCAAAGAGTAGCTATTCGGTTTTTTTTTTTATTTGAGCATATCAACCACGGTAAGAAAACGAGTGGTAACATCTCAGTATTTTATCAGTACTGACAAACCTAACAATTCTTCTAAGTTAATAATGCTTTTATTTTGTTAAAAGGGATATACCTCCCAGCGCCATTTTTCTCGATTTTTCACATCAAGTGTGGCCCCAAAGGTCTATTTATTTACCGTTAGTCTTTTCCTAGCTAAAAATCCGTTGTAAACTGTGGCGTCTAGGAGATTTTCTGTTGCATATTGGGAAACTTTATTTGCGTTCTTCCAGAACGATGCCTTGCGCGCCTACAATGGCCTTGAAGTTTTATCTGTGTGTGCGCAGTACTAATTTTAATCATTTGCTAGTAATTACTATGAAATCAAAAATATAAGAGACTAATGCAGTAAAAATTAAAATTAATTATTCCACTAGATCGCCAAAGCACAATTATAAGAAAGAAGCCTAGAAAATTATAAATTGTGATGTTAAAATACGAGAATCATTCCGGTTTGTGACGACACAATCTTCAACTTGATTCTGTTTCGTGTACTATTTCCAAAGCCAACCGAGACAGCAGCTACGTTCCTCGCTGCGAGGAATGCAGCTACCACCCCAGCCGACCTTGGCGCTGGTAAATGCGTGGATGGCGATCTGCTCGTAGCTGTTATAAGGCAGGCGGAATGTAATAAGGCAGGCCGGATGTCCCTTTAACGCAACGCTCGCTTCACGAATAGTTGTTGCCTGACGGGGCAAGTAGTTACTTCTTCGAAGGAACATTTCGGAATCGAGCGACAATCACCAAACAAGTACTTAACAATGACGGTCGGGCTGATATCACGGAAGAGGTAGATAACAATGTTATCGCCTGCTTCCCTCATGCTGATCCCAACAATTGCTCGACGCTGCGCGATATCAGCACTCGGAAAGCTGATATATCATTGTGAGATAGCAACACTCAGGAAGCAGGCGATAACGTATATTTAAATTATTTCAAACATTGTTATTGGGCAACAATGCAAATCAGCAAGTGCCAGCCTCAAGACATAGGCTGAAGAATGTGGATTTATTTAAAGGGGCCCTGGTCCGAAGTCGCTCACCCCAACTAAGGAAAACTGCGTACAGTTTATACATAGGCTGAAGATGCAGGGGGGGGTCAACAATTTATTCGTACTTTGAGGAAACGTGAAGAGAAAGGATTAACGTTATTAAAAATTAGTTTCTAGAGCCTACACCCTGGATGGTGTCGGATGCACCGTTTGCACCTGTTACAACGAATGAGTAGTGTTGCGTAATATTCAGGCACTATGCTAGCATTTAACGGGAGTAGCACCGAACTGGCCGAATTTTTGTGTTACAAAACTGCACCAACCTTCTGATGAATTTTAAAGGCCTGACTTTCATGTGATCATAGATTAGCCAGTAACAACTTGATGTAGAATTTATTGACAATAAGCCTTCTTTAAAAAAAAAGAAGTCCATTTCATTAGATGTAGTAAAACCAGGCTCCATAATCTGCAATTTTTGTTATGGTCACTCAGTCACTCAGTCACTGGTCATTCCGAGTTATGAAGTCAGGGTAGAGTATATAGGTATGGCCACTCTTACTCTGCCAGTAGTAAAAATTTGGGTAAAACTAGTAACTACTTCGAACGATTAACGCCAGAGGGTGCCATAGTCAATCATGGCAGTTCCAGCCCAGTATTACTTACCTGAGCGTCGCCATGGCGATAGGTACCAGTTATCATCACTAAAACAAAATGATCATGATAAAAAAAAATACTTAACTCATTCCTTTAAATAATGGAAATTCAGAATAGAATTTAATTTAATTTTAACTACAAATGGAGCTAAGTATAACTCTTGGTTTTGTGTTCGAGAAGCTAGCCAGTTAGGTTGAGTCTCCACCAGTGGTTAAAAATTCTCGTAACGGTTTAACTTCAACACAGAAGTCCTTCAACTTTAAATACTGCCAGCGCACAAGGTACTTCGTTAGTTTACGAAGGTATTGTCGCTGTTACCATGGTTGAATGACGCCATCGATGTCGCCAGTTTTTTATTTCAAGTTTCCCTCCTTACCCAATAGGGTTACTTGTTCGACGCAATGCTACGCGGTCTTGGAGAGATTGACACGTGTTGCCATCTGGTGCCGCTGATAAAAGCAGGTACTATTTTAAAGCTTCGTTTTTCCAGATGCAACATTACCTACTTGTCGACTCTGCACTCAGGCATCGGATCTGCCTGGAAATTCCTGGTCGGTTGCACAAACCTGGTGATCCGGCCGAAAACTTGATCCAAACGATCCAGTTAATTCAGCGACTCAATCCAACTCGGCTGATAATATCTGTCATCTTACACAAGATGAAGATAATCCTTTCGGTAAAATGGCTTGGCAAGAAAATGGAACAAGAACAAGATTTTGTTGTATTTGACTTGTAACCAGTGAACCCTCACAAGTAGTGCTGCTTAATAAATACTTAAAAAAGTAAGCAAGCCACGTAAATTCCTGAAACAAAACACACAAGGATGAAAGAACCTGCCAAGTTTCATCCAATCGAGTAGTGATGTTAGAACAAAAATGGTTGCTACCAAGTTGCTACATGGTGTATCAACCCTAACCGAGCGGTTGGCGCTAATGACCAAGCTGTCGACGCGCCATTAAGCCTCATCTCTCCCCCCCCCCTAACCGAAAAGTGTTCCCCATAGAACGTAGTGATATTACTCCCACCACGAAAAACCGTCAAGCTAATCCCACCGACTATTATATCAAAGTTTTAATGAAAAACGTGCGTAGCAATGGTCAAGTTTTTCATTTAACGTCTGAAGTAAAGTCGGAGGGATTAGCTTGGTGGTTGTTCGTTGGCAGGGGTGATATCACTACTTTCTAAGAGGAACACTTTTCGGTTAGGGTTGAGACACAGCAACTTGGAGGCAGCCATTTTTGTTCTGATGTCCAACTTTGATTGGATAAATCTTGGCAGGTTCTTTCAACCCTTGTGGGTTTTGTTTCAGATATCACTTCTTTTGGTTGTTTTTTTTTTGGTTGCATTTTATTTTTGCCAATGCTTAGTCAGCGGTTTAATTTTTTTTTCTTTATTTAATTCAGATTGCGTTTTTTTATGCGTTTTTTTTTTGTGGTCAAATTTTGATAATGAATTTGTGTTCAGCTGCCTCCATTTTATTTTTTAAATAATTAAAGGTACTTTTCAAATGTATACGTCCCCACAGGTTTCACGAAAAAAAAACACTGCAATTTGAATGCATACGATCTTGGAATTTATTATTAAGGAGCGGTAACGCTGATGGCTTTTTACCAGTACAGCTCAAAGCCATAATCATCAACAATAAGTAGCGTATTCATTGTATCGACAATGTTCCTGTTGTCGGCTTTGTGATCGTCAGGACGCCAGCTAAATTGTCCCTCTCATCGTCGTGGGGCAGATAGTCCAGCTTGAGCTCGTGCTCCCTAAACACAAACAACTGACGAGTAATAATTATTTTGAGCAACATACATGAAATTTTTACAAATAATTGCAATCCTTTTAGTTAATGCCTCCCCAAACGTTAAACTATAAATGACACACATTGGAGTTAAAAATGTCTTGAATACCAAATTTTATTCGTATTTGTCGCATAATTTATTTTGTACGAGCGGAATTAGTCAGTTATAGCCGGTGTACATATAGTAGGCAGTAGGCAGTAGTCAACTGAAACCAACGATCTTCACGCACTTTTATCACATTTAAACAGTTTATGCACGTGATTCAAATAAAACTATTGTTTGTTAGGGCACAAATGGCTGTCCATTTTCAACAATTTTGGAGCTGTTTCGCTGCATAGGTATTTATCCTCACTATCGTGAAGTACGCTCTGCTCTGGTTTCTGTTAAAGTACCAAAGCTAGTGCCGCCATGCAACAATGCTAGAAATGAATAAAGGCTTTCTTACATTGAAGTCTGACAATTGAACTTGGCGGGCGTACCACTAGCGTGGTCCTTGAAACCCATAAAAGAAGCTACAGCCAGGTAATGGATGATCTAAATTCCGTTAATAATTTTCTTCGTTTCCCGTAACTCTTTCCGTATAATAATAATAATTAATAAATTTTATTTCAATTAGTTACAGCAGTAACCCTCGAAACTGTTTATAAGACAGTTTGTGTGAGATTCAAAGACAAAATTTTAAAAGTAACAATAATGAAAAATAATACATAAATCACGCCTCAGCACAACTTTCCGTCCCCAAGTGGAGGATTGCAGTTGAAACAATTTTAAAACATAAGAATTACAATTTCAAATTTCGCCAATTCAAACATCAAACAATAATAATAATAATAATAATAATAGCATTTTTTGCTCCAGAAAAACAAATGGCAAGAGAGGGTCTCGAAAGACCATTTATGACTTAGCAGCCATTGCAAACAAGGTATATAAACCTAAGCTGTACCCCCGGCGTAACATACGCCGGTCTAGCCAGTTCCCGCGTACCTGAGCGAAATACTGCAGAGGGTAGCATGGAATGAAAAGGGTGCCAACTGCCCCTGCTTCCTCCTTCAAACTCCCCTGCGGCCTACCCAGTTGTATGGTCTGATTGTCCCCCATGCCCCCCCCCCCTTACACCTTTCTCGCTCCCCCTCCATTTTAACCTCTGCTGATTTGTTGTTTTTATGGAAGTAAATGTCTTTTTTGAATGGAGGACGCTCAATTGCCACTTTATCCGTTCTGGTACCAAGCGCAATAAACCCAACAACGGTCGTGCACGCAGTGATTGCTACAGGCCACACCCGTTTGTTAGGCAGTGTCGGTCGCTCGCCCTCTTTCATTATAGTGCAAGCTGTCGACGCGCCATTAAGCCTCATCTCCCCCCCCCCCCTCATACCTGAGCGAAATACTGTAGTGGGTTGTATGGAAAGAAAAGGGTGGCGACTCGCTTCCTCCTCCGAACTCCCTTGCGGCCTACCCAGTTGTATCGTCTAATTTTCCCCCATGCTCCCCCCCCCTCGTAACTCCTCCCATCCCGCACTGCCTCCCCCGTCCCCAACCGGATTCTCCTATTGAGTGGTCTGAGTATCCCCATCCCTGTTCCCCCTCCATTTTAACCCATGTTGATTTGTTTTGTTATGGAAGTAAATGTCTTTTTTTCAATGAAGGACGTTCAATTGCCCGTTTCTCCGTTCTGATACCAAGCGCAAACAACCCAACAACGGTTGTGCATGTAGTGATTGTTACTGGACGAACTTTGAAACTCTTCAAGTTGGCTCTAAGAGGTAGTATTATTGAAGCAATATTTCGATTGTCACTGATTGTTACAGGCCACACCTGTTTGTTTGACATTGTCGGTCGCTCACCCTCTTTCATTATAATGCATAATGATGAATTTGCTTGCCCAACCTAAGCGTATTATATATATATAGATGGTAAAACAATCAGTATCAATAGATACTTTGTCTGATAATGTAGATACATTATATACAAATTTAAAAACACTATTCAACAATGTTGGTTAAAAACTGGTCAGGGCAAGCATTCAATCGTATAAAATCAATCCCTTACTCATGGGCAAAATTCTGGACAGAGCATCGGAAAGTCACCTTGTAGTCTAGTCAGTTTTGGACATAAAGTGTAGAAGTTCTGAACATTTGCACACACTGTAATGAAAGGACCTTAAATACCATACTAAAACGGCCCAACCTTCGAAGGTGAGTTCTGGTCGCCATCTTGGAAAATGGCACCCGAAAAACAGTTTTTCTCGTGTAACTTCTAAACGGTTGATCCAATCGAAAAAAGTCCAGGATACGTAAAGTTTACTACAAAAAAGGTCGTATACACTTTGCCCTTCCGAACAATCGTTGTGGCCAAAAAAAAAAGCAATGTAATCTTGATTTAATTCCGTAAAAAAGGCCCATTATAGTAGGGTTGCTTGGCCTTTCACTTATTCATTTCTATGTAAAGCATGAATTTAGTATGGAAGCACATGAAAGGTGACTTGAAAAAAAAAATAGCTATGATAACAAGTTCAACCTCCCTCCCCCCTGCTCCCCCCAAAAAACAAAGACAATATTTTTTTTTTGGGGGGGGGGGGCTGTCAGGCCTACTCCTTAACCGTCAACAAATCAGAAAATCATAACGTGATACTAAAACGGTCAGCAATCAATTATGAACAGAAAAGGTGATATACATCTTTTACGTAAAAGCTACCATCAATCCTAACCAAAATCGTTTAGCTTAGCTAGAGACCAACGTACGCCTATTAAATGTGAAGAGGAAATGGCATAGCGGTGAAAGCGTGTGGTGATTTTCGAATTTACGCTGCTCTTACGAACTCTCTAATAGCACGAAATGGACATGCTTAGGATATTCTGATAGATAGAGATCTATTCTTTCCATCAATCCTTACCAAAATTGTTCAGCTTAGGTAGATCACATCCTTTCAAAATATCCTAAGCATGTCCATTTTGATTTAGCTCAAGGGGCAAAATTTGCTCTAGCTCGCAAAATCACTTTGAATTCGAAAATCATCAAACGTTTTAGTCGCTACGCCATTACAACTTCACCCTTTAAATGAGCGTAGGACGGCCCCATCGAAGCTAAACAATTTTTGGTTACGATTGCTTTATAGAATACTGTTGAGGCTAATTCCGTGAGACGATCTACTACCAGTTTAACGCATAAACGTAAGAAGGCTACTGAATATAACTCGCATTTAATTCGAGGCTACTTACAAATCGTTAGCAAAAATACATTTCAAATAAAGGGTTCAAAAAGGGCGATGTTGGTCCTGGCCAAGCACAAGTCGAAGTGCGAATTTTGGCAGCCCTCACGGCTGTTACAAATCTCAGTAACCCAAGGGAACCACCTCTTCAGCAACTTCTGTTACCGGGTTGCACAACATCTACCGGATCTGGGCTAACGGGTTGTCACCAGTCCCAAACTTGCTCACACAAAAACACCAGGAATTGGGACTTCCAACTCATGGTCATTAGCCCCTGTTGTCACATTAATATTGCCTTATTGGCGATGGCCAATTTCGGAAGTCTTGTCAAATCCCCCTCTGAAAACAGGGCTATTATCTGCAACGAAAAACACACATTAAATTTGTCAAAAAGTTATGTCGACATAAACGATGAAAATTATGAATTCTTTTCCTTGTCGTACATAGAAAACGCAGGCATCTGAACGACAACGTTTCATGCCGTGCTTAATCATTTGTTTGGCGAAACGGATACTTCATCTTCGGCCAGATTGTTTGAGCCCGTAGAGACTGCGTACTATTTTTCAAACTTTGTCTTCATGTCCAGGCTTTTAAAAAGCTTCTGGCTGGGTCATATCAATTTCTTCTGTCTACCAAGTAGCCGTTCAAGTATACGTATTTAACGTCGAATTGGTC
>JAHWFP010034560.1:154924-165449 GCA_023313725.1 Lithobius niger | reverse complement strand
AGACGTTTTAACAACTTGTACTGTCTGCTGCTTAATTTCGTTTTGTATAAACTGCTTCGTCATGCGAAGATTTAAGGTATCAAATTTAGGATTCCCTTAGCTAGCGTAAACGGCCCGTTTCGTCGCCATGTTGCAGGGAATTCTCCAAGCAATCTTTTAAATGAAACGAATGTGCGTCATTAACGGAATCCGTTTGTTTTTCCGATCCCTTGCTTTCCTGTTTTTGAGATCAGGTCCCGGAAAGACTGTCGTCCTCACGTCGATTGTTGCATGTAAAAGATCCTGGGTAGTGCTTAGCAGAATTGTCCTACTCCATCATGAGATAACCTTAGTAGTTAAAAATGACTTTATTTATACCATTTCCTTTTTTTTTTCAAGTTTACGGAGCGTTTAAAATAAAATTGAATTGGGTTGTTTTGTGCTGGGTAATATTTGGTAGTTATTGTAAAGTAGTCCTGTTGCGATCTGCGAGTTAGGCCGGACAAACACTAAAACTGACAGACATAAAAAGCACTCATACGCCTCTTCTCAAAACTCGCATTTTTAGTTTTCTATCCGTCATATCCAGCTTTCGCTGTAAAATCCCCCATTTCCGCAATTTAAAATCGTCTTCAGCGTATAATCCGCCTTACAAAATACGATCTCAGTTGGCAGTAGATAAGAAAAATATGATATCCTGGCAGTTGGAGGCGGTATTATATTCGAAGGACGGACAATCTCGAACCATGGACTTTTATAGTATCAGCCTCAAACTCCATGCTGTAATCAGGCGGTCGCAACTGTACTTAGAAACAATGCATTCCAAACCTTCGCACTCTGCCTTCCTTCCAACGCTTGGCCCACATCAATAACGCCAACATGGCGCCAACCAACTTCCGGTTCTCGTCTGAATGAGATCTGATGAGATTCGCCGAAGGCCAATGTTACTTATATTTATTATTTTATTTATTTCATTTACAAAATTATTGTAACCCTCTAGAGCATGGCAGAAATTTCAGAAGAAAACAACAATTTCACGATTCTTATTCAGGCGAGAAGAATATGGCGGCGACTTTGGTTGTACCCCGTTCTCGCCTCTGCTCTCGCCTGAATGAGATTTGTGAAATTATTGTTTTAATCTGAAATTGCTGCCATGCTCTTTGTAGGGGGATACAATAATTTGGTAAATAAAATAAATAAATAAATATATTGTAGGATTACCATATTGCAGTTTACCATATATCGTCCTAGGATACACATCCCATAATTCACCATTTCTGTCGTAATTGTGCGATGAAGGTAATGCATGTATTGAGCAGGTTGCGACAAATATGAAAAACGCTGTATATAACTTAAAAATGATGCAAACAGCAATTTCTAAAATCGAACAGCTATTGGAAAATTAGTTCAAATTTTTGCCTGTGCTAGGATAAATTTTGCAAAGAGTATCACAGTGTAACTGTAGCCATGCATGTTTTACCCTACTCGTCGGACTTTTGTTTCTCCAACATTGTGTACCCTATGATAAACATTGTGGCGGCTGCCATCCCATAATCTCAAAGCGGAAGTATCGATGCTGGCTGCGCCTTAAACCGTGAATATGCTTGCCCGGTAACGCAGTTTACCAGATATCGTCCACGCCGTAATACAGTTTTCCTATTATATTGTACGTTCAATTACGTTGCGCCGATTTGTGGGCCCCAGTAGAAGGGGTAAGGGACTCAGGAACACCAAAACCATGACGGTTACGGAAATATAAATTAACTACCGAGAATGTGAAAACTAACCGTGATGGCGTCGATAAAAGCAGTTAGAGAGCAAAGAGGCGGTTGCTATGGTAACGAACTCTCAACCTCGTGTTGCATGACTGAATAGGGCTACTCTCTAACGCAATTCTCTGAAGCTTCCACTGACGAGAAAGGCAGCTAAAAATTAGGTCTGAAAGTTCTGAGAGCTTTAAAATCATTTCCACGTCATCCTCACGCTCCAGTTAGCGCCTTTAGACCTATAATTGCGGTGGTCACAAATTTTAGATTAGCGATCGCTGCTGCAGTATGTGACAATTTATCTTTATTTTTACTGTGTGCCTTATTTCTATGGTAAAATCCACCCACATTAGTCAGTGGAGAAAGTGTTAGCGACGCGACCAAAGCCTGCTTACCACTGATCTGTCTGTATTCATCCGCGGGCTCCAACTCAAACAATGAGGCAGAAATAGCATAACAATTCATCTGAGCGAACATTTTTAATGCTAATAATTTCATATTTTTTAGGCAGTGTTACCCTATATCATGTATTTATTGTTAATACATTTATTGTTTAATGCTTAATAGTGTGTGTCTGCGGCCTTGCAGTGCTGGAAACACCGGTTCTCGTTAGATCCCCGAAGTTAAGCAGCGTTGGGCTGGATTGATACTTGGGTGGGTGACTGCCTGGGAATCTGGCTGTTGCAGACATAGGGCCTTAGGGCTTCGGGCAGATGACCAGGAGTGGTTAACGCTCGTTAAACCCTTTGACCCCTTTGAGTGTGTGTTATTTCTGCATTACCAAATTTATTAAACAGGAATGATTTCTCTCTTTCAAAAATGTTCCTGAAAAGAGCCATACTGGTTTTTAAAAATACCGTTTTGAGGAGCGTTAGGAGCAGGTGGGGTGTGGAGGGGGGGGGGGGGGGGGACAAACTGTAACGAGTGTCTTACTTCAATCCTTACGTGACGCTTTCAAGTCAAATTTGTCTACCTTTCCAAAACTTCACAGTCAAGCTTGTTCAAACACTGATTTCGTGTGGCCAGCATTAACACCGGTTCCGCCAATAATGAATGTCCTTCCCCCAACCCCCCCCAAAAAAAACAAAAAAAAAAAAAACAATAGCCTATCGTCTCGTTCATTGACGTTCGCTGTGACGCTGACGTTTACGAAAAGCAAACTGCAAATCCGGAGTGATTCGTCTCATTGTCGTCCGTGAGAAATTGGTACAGAATCGTATTCGTTTACGGCACGTGTCACTTTTCAACAGGTGCAATGTCGTCATTTCGACAAAAATCATGAACTTTCTCCGAATTTCTGAAAGCGTAAATTCGTCGCATTTTTACGAACGTGTGTCCGTGCATCGCAGCAAGGCTATCGATTGAATGACGGTTGTGATCGTACAGTGTTTTCACACCGCCAATTAGAATGCACACAGTTCACGGTTCGACAACATCGTAGTATCAACAGCATTACTGCAGCCAAGCCTGCAAGTCAGCTTTACGTTAACTCTTCGTTGAGATATTTTCCTCCTTCACAGAATGGTATGAAGCGTTAGCCATTGTTCGGATTTCGTTTGCGTGGCGCAGTCAAACACCGAAAACTTACTCTGAACTCTGTTCTGCAACGAACGCCGCCCAGAAATCGTGTTTCTTTTGCAAATTGACGTTCTTTTGATCATGTTGGCTGTAGACATTCATTACAGTTTGCTTTTGGGAACTCGAAAGGCACCTGCAGAAGCCATCGTTGAGCTATTGTTGGCATCGCCGCCATCTTGGAACTACTTCCGTTTGGAAGACAAGTGGCTGTCAAAGTTCGCGATCTGCTGAAAAATGCTAATCAACTATTTTTTGTGTTGCATGAAAATTATGTATGGCCAAGTACCGTACCTGAATAGTTTCTGACATCGTTTCATCCCTAAAACGTTTTGGTTGATGTTGGGAAAACACGTACTACGTTAAGCCTACCGTCGTAATACAATTTCAACGCAGGCGTGAAGAGGCTCTATCGCATCGCTAACTCTCTCTCCACTGACTAATGTGGGTGGATTTTACCATAGTGTGGAGGCCAAGATCAATGTTGCTATCCCCCCTTGTGTATGTTTGTGACCTCTAGGTCACCACTGAAAAAGACTGAACAACTACTTAGCTCGGCTGGAGCCTGTAGCCAGAATCCACCCCGGTAGCACTGGTTAGAGTGCCTGGCTAGTTAGTGGGAAGTCCAGGGTTCGAGTCCCAGTCGGGGCAGTTGTCTTTTCTTTCTTTCTCCGATTAGTGTCGTGTATCCTCACAAGGCCAGTCTTTAATACAGACTGCTTGCTTCGTTTACTCTTTACCTTGTGACTTCTTCCTTATTGTGGTAAAGATCATTTAAATGAACATTAATCTAAATTAAAGTAAATTTCTATTCGCTCCGCCTGCAGTAGGCCCAAAGCCTGTTTCCTAGTTTAATTTTTCTCTAGTTTCCCGTCGTTAATAGTTTCACTACACATAGCTTTTGCGTATTCATTCAAAAGGTTTTATGTATTCATTCAAGATGTCTACTTGAATTTCCCACCTTCCCGAAAAAAAAAGAAAAAAAAAACATGCAAACACCCCCAGTGAGCAATGATCGCACCATTGGGTGTGAAAGGATTCCCTCTGCTGCTAAAAAAAAAAAACGACTGTCGGGGTGAGTATAAGGAATAGGGTGTGATAGAAGAGGGCGGAAGGTGGGTGTGACGGAGTACAAATGGCTTCCCGTATCTGAAGCGCCGGTGGACGATTTATCTTCATTATCACGGCGCTGCACCTGACGGACGACGCCACGAATGCGGCTAGCAAGGGAGTTCTTGCTCAACTAAACTCACTTTCGGTTTCCATTCTCGCAGCATTACAAGCTTTAAGCTAAGCTGGCTAGAGTGAGAGAAAGTATTAGGCCTATCTCCATTTTTCGACAACGTTTTCCGACCGAGATTAGGACGGGTGTTGCGGGTGGGGGAGGTAGGGAGGGGGGAAAGTGGGAGAAAACGCATTTATGGGTATTCTGCAGTCGTGGTGGTAGACAGATTATAGTTCAGATCGACTCCTGGATGTAATAAAATGTCTTCACGTGTTTTTTTGTTTTTTTGAAACCTGCAGATTTTTTTCTTCTTTCTTTGTTACTACACACAAAGGAAGCTACAAGATTACCCAGTACTTAAAGGGGAATTGCCACAGACTAAGGAACACACAAATAACTTCCTTTTTACACAACACACAAGCCAAGTGCCTCCTTAATATTGAGTGTAAAGTTGGTGCGCCCAAGGGCACCAGAAAGCAAGCGGTAAAGTTAATCCTAACGACAATCACGGGCGCTTTTTTTCTATAGGGCGGCCCAAAAGTACTAAAAAAAAGGTAGGCCTAGAAAGTGTATAGGCCTATAAAGTGTGTATAAGCTTATAAAGTGTATAAGCCTATAAAGTATGTTGAGTAGGCATGGAAGTACACATTAGGCCAAAGGTTTTGACTGAAACGTACTGAAAAGGTTCTCAAAAGAATGGTAGGCCTAGAAACTCCAGGCCTTTGCAGGAAAGGAGTTGAGTGGTACAACGCATAAATTATACGTTTCTTAAACGCACGAGTGGGATTTCAGTTTGAAAATTTGTGTTTTCTTTCCACAAAACAATAATTCTCCATTACGATTTCATTTTCGATTTCGATTTGCCGTTTCGATTTTCGATTTACAGATTAATTTTGATTTACGATGTTTAGTTTTAGGATGTTTACGATGTTTTTCCATATCTGGCATAGCGATACTAGCCCCCATCGCATTTTACCATCCTACCCGTAATTACGTTTGTCTCAGCGTTGCTGTTTCGTATTAAGTGTAGGCCTAAACTTCACTTTTATGCCGCTCACAAACGAAGTAAAAAAGCAGTCATCGAGGCTGAGGGGTGAGAGAGCTCAGCCTGGTTACTGGAGGTTTTCGGATCTGGTCGAACCCCTGGAACGGGGACCTTGGCAAAGTCCCCGCCAGGACTGCCAGTCAGGGTAGCGTTGAGAGGCTACCATGCTTCTTCAGCGGCTATGGAAACTATTCTGGCTAATCGTGCGGCCCTTACGATGATCGGAGGTTTCCCGGTTCAAATCCCCGGGTTGGTTCCTCCCTTTACCAGATATTTTTCTCAAAAAAGTCTGGTAATGTTCAAAATTGAGCCGGTTCAGCCACACGATTATTCAATTGCTTCGGCTGACTTAAGGCTTAAAGAAATTAATTTAACAAAAAAACCGTAAAGCTCCGAATTTTGACGCCGATTCCCGAAGATGAGCAATTGCCAAATGTGGGCAAGGGGCGTATAACGAGAATGAAACCAAACCGCTTGGTCTAAGTGGGATTATACTCTATAGATCTGTGGTTTGTTTGTCAGTGACCAATCATCAACGAGTAAAACTTTGATTTATATATTTACTGAGTAGAGGGGGTGTGGTCTTTACAGTGTAAGCCGTGGTCTTTTCACTTAAAGCCAAACAAGGTCCTCGTTTTGCGGAAAGAAAACGAAAATTGTCGACTTAATACGAGTATATTGTCAAATGATCACGATCACCGATCACGGACCAAACACTCATTATATCCTACCATCGATGATCTGGTCTCCAGACTTCTCCACCAATTCCAAGTTTTAATGGCGTTTCACCTCCGAGTCACCCTTTTTTTGCAACTCACAATCGATTTGTTGCTAGATTGCTATCTGATCGAAATTGGATCAATCGCTTGACAACACTGATGACGTGTCGGCTGCCTGCCAAGAGGAGAAAACGAAATTGCGACACGAAGAAGACAGCCTGACGGAAACGGAAAAAGAAAAAAAGGAGAAATTCTCCGGAGTCATCACCTTTCCTTTTGCACCTCACCGCGGGAAACGTGATTAAAGAAAGAGCTTAGGACTGCGATCACGACAATGGATTGGCGTACAATGATGAAACGATTTTTGTGTTATAGGTGGGTGTAAGGCTGCGTTTATGCCACATTCTCGCAACTCGCGCAAAAGGATGGCATGCTGCTTTTTGATTTAGGTGGACGTATACGCGTTTACGCAACAACTCGCCTTTGCATTCCCGCAGCTGGAATTTAATCATGGTGGAGAGACGTCGCTACCTGGATTACAGCTAAATCCAACATCGTTTGAGTAAATGCTTGCATGCTTATAATCCGTGACGATAGAGCAGTGACACGACGTAGTATAATTGTATATAACTCTATGCTGGAGCCTTTATGGGTTAGCTGCAAGGGGCACTGCAGAGAGAAACAGAAGGGCGTCATACTGAAGCCGATGCTGTGAAGAGTGATTTCTTAGACCTAAAGAGCGTGATTTTTGTTGTTGGCGTAAACAACGTTATTTTACGCCTAAGAAATCAGCTCTTCCGTTGTTTTTCCCTCCATTTTTATGTAGTGCACCTTGTAGTTATGCCCTCCGAAACCCATACTGGTGCCAATCTGGTGCCAATATGGCGGCAAATGTCACTGCTCTATAAGATAAACAATCTTACGCCTCCTGACGAAACAATTTTCCCAGGCGCTTCTGAACTCACAATTGACAGTTTCCGTTGCGATCCGGCAGAGCTAAAACTGCCGCCATGTTGGAATTTCAGATCATTTTTAGCTTCTAGCTACGAGAATGCAAACGCAAGTAAGTCGCATTAATGCGCCCTAAGGCTGCGTTTAAGTAACATTTTCGTAACTCGCGCAAAGTGGTCCATGGTATGCGTCTTCTTGTTTTAGGTGGATGTAAGGCTTTATTTATTCACCATTCTCACACTAGCGCATAGGAGTGGTGTGCTGTTTCTTGTGTTAGGTGGATATAAGGCTGTATTTATGTAAGGCTGTATTTATGTAAGGCTGTATTTATGTAAGGCTGTATTTATATGTATAACACCATTCTCGCACTCATACAAAGGGGTGATATGCGGCTGCTTGTGTTAGGTGAGTGCTAAGGCTGCGTTTGTTCTCGCAACTCGTTCAACAGGGTGGTATGCTGCTTCCTGTATTAGGTGGATGTAGGGCTGCGTTTAGTAACATTCTTTCTCAATTCGCGCAAAGGGATAGTATGCTTCTTCTTGTGTTAGGTGGGTATAAGGCTGTGTTAATGTAACACTATTCCAGTAACTCGCGCAAAGGGGTGTTATGCTGCTTCTTGTGTTAGGGGGATGTAAGGCAGCGTTTATGTAGCATTCTCGCAACTCGCACAAAGGGGTGGTATGCTTCCTCTTGTGTTAGGTAGATGTAAGGGCGCGTTTACGCAAAAAGGCCTTCTCGCTCGCCGAAAGCTATTTGCTAGTCAACCGTTATTTATTTATGATTAGTTTCCCGTTGCTACTAAATGAATGCGGTAATAGATAACAAATTGTTTGTATTATAAATAACAACACGGATAAAGAACAAAGTGCTACAGTAATTTTATACATTGCTACAAGTTTGTTGTCATTTCACGCTATTTCCGAAATTTGCTATTCTCCCTCAAAGTACAGTTTCTAGCAATGATCAAACGTCGGTAGAATAAATAGCTTCTCGCAGCGAGTATTCAAAATCCAACATGGCGTCCATTTCGTGGCTATCGAATCGAAGACAAACCATCGAATGCCGGCATACAAAAAACATTCCGTCGTGTTTTACTGCAGTAAAAATTGTTTTCTTGTCATAAATCGACGGTCAAATGTTGCAAGCATCGTATGCCGTCACGAGGCACGAGGAGAAGATTTGTGTCTGTGTCGTTGCCATGGTTACTAATACGCATAAACAACTCGAAAGTCGCATACTCCGGTAAAGGCGAGAAGCATCCATCCGATTTAGTATTGATCAAGTAAAAGCTAGTGAGCGAGAAAACTGTCGCTGCATAAACGAGCCCTAAGGCTGCGTTTATGTACCATTCTCGCAACTCGCGCAAAGGGGTGGTACGCTGCTTCTGCTGTTAGTGAATGTAATACTGCGTTTACGTAACATTCTCGCCACTCGTACAAATGGGTGGTTTAATTCTGCCTGTGTTAGGTGAATGTAAGGCTGCGTTTTTACGTCACATTCTCGTAACTCGCGCCAAGAGATGGTGTGCTGCCATTCAAAAGTTTTAAGTATCATTACGAGACAAAGACTTGCTGCTGTAGTCATGGAATTAACATACAGTAGGTACATTTAGAACTTCATCAACACGTGTCGCGTATTTTCGTTACAACTACGGCGCGACCAGTGAGCTCGTTGCTTATTAACAACGTCACGCGAGGGTCAGTGACGTACAACGATTACAACGGGATATTATTGACATTTCAGAGATGACAGAGAGAGGCACACACTCGCAGACAGACAGGGTCGCGAGCTTATCTTGGTCAACATGTTGACTTCCCGGGAATTGACCATTACGGTGATTGGCCAAAATAATGTCCCTCTTTGCGGTGAGGTTTAGATGAAACTGGTGGAAAGGTTTTGCTGAAGGCGGAATATGTCCACCCGCAAACACGTGAAAAGACAAAAACACAAATACCGTACACTGTGAAGTTATTGTGCGTGACAGTACGCATCACTGTGTTCAGCCTCCACACGCATATCGTGTGCTGGCAGTACATATTTTGTGTACTTTTTGACTAACGAAAAGTGCACAAAATGCGTACTAACAGATCATTAGCTTTGTGGAGGTTGAGCTGGCACACAGTGTATATCAGCGAACAGCATCTTCAGTCTTTTAATTTGCTGAATCTGCAATTTGGGCAGGTCACCGTTTGGCGCCGGGTTTAACCACACCGTCCGTTGGTTTAACTGCACCGTCCGTTGGTTTAACTACGCCGTCCGTGTTTAACGCTCGAGCTCTGGGTATTGAATGCTGTGTATTTCCATAGATTAACGGCGCCTGTTCACCATTTTGGTAGCCTTGCCCATATTCTAAAAACAGCATACACGTTCCAGATTCTCCGTGATCCAATAGGCTGATGTGGGTCACGTGATCTCGTTTTAGTTATGAAAATCGCGAAGAGTGTTGTTCCATTTTTAATTCGCCGCCATTTTCTTTACATTGCTCGAAGATTCTACGGTGGCTGCAAGTAGGAGTTGAAAAGGTGGGAAGCCACCTCAACTCTTCCAAGCCTACTCGGGGCCCTGGCGGTAGTTGAAGCTACCAATGCCTGTGCTAATGCTTTGCGTGTGAAGTAACACGGAGAAAAAGCAATACGAGAGGTATTAGTGTCCGCAACTTCCGCCAGGATTCTGCGTAGGCTTGCAAGAGGTAAGATGCGGCATTTAGTTTCCTTCCTAATCTACGGTATTACGCCTGGCGTGTATTTTAAAAACAGCGTTCGTAGTGAACTGCAACATTCAATATTGTTGCTTGAACCGTCTTTCATCATTCTGTAGTAGAGAGTGCAACAGGCTGACAACGGTTTTTTGGTTAGTCCTAAAATCTGCAACGGGCACTGGATTAAAATGGAGGGTTAAACAACGGCACTCCTAGTCAAGGCAGTGCTTTGAGAGCGGGTTTCTTAGGCTTAAAAAACCGTTGTTCTTTCCAATCCCCTACGCTGCGAGGTTGTAATCAGAAAATAAAGATTCCACTTGCTTAAAAATGTCAGCAACTGCCAACAAATCGACAAAAATCGCGCGTTAAAGGCCTAAGAAATCCAATCTTAACAGCATTGTCTTCAGTAAGACGCCCTTCTTTTCCCCCTCCAGTGACCCTTGCAGCTATCCCAGTAACTGGCTCCAGCAAATAGTTATATACAATACTACGTTGTGTCACTGCTCTATACGTTGTGTCACTGCCCCCTCCCCGACCATTGGATACTAAAACTACCCCCCCCCCCCC
>JAHWFP010034560.1:120260-148577 GCA_023313725.1 Lithobius niger | reverse complement strand
ACCCCAACTCCCAGTCTTTCGCTGTGGCTTAAGCGATGCGTACCGTGTGAAAAAGAAGTGTGCATGACGTCATGTAATACTTGCCCTTGAGATTAACACGGTGTTTAGTTAGAAGGATAATTGTTAGAGCAAATTGTTAGTCGAGGCAACAATGTGCCAATTTCAACTTCTTTTCAGGGCAACAACGTCCCGGTTTCAACTTCATGCCAAAGAATTGACACACTCGCACGTTTTCATTGTTCCCCTTCCGGGGGTCGTTGCGGTTGCTTCATTTCTGCTATGAGACTTTGGTTCATAATGTAAGATTCAATGCTGATTGCTGACGTCGTTAGTATTGTTGCGAGATAATTATTTATACCCGGGCAACTCAAGACAAATTCAACTGCCACGAAAAAGAAAGGAAAAAAATGAACAAAATAACGTGACGAAAGTCGTTTTCTAGTGAACTTCGTAACCTGCCTTGTGAGCCAAAGCAACTAAACTTAACCTAAATAACAACCTAAAAAAATAACAATAACAAAAAGGTCAACACAACATGGCAAATGTCATTTCCTAGTGAAACTCCATTATCCTACCTGGTGAAATACGAGCCAAGGCACTGACCACAACCGGGAAAAAAACCACAACCAAAAAAAAAAAACCAATAAAACCGACAAACCAACGTCAGGAAAGTGTATTCTAATGAAACTCCGTACCCTGCCTGGTGAAATTTGTGCCAAGGCAACTGAACTATAATAATAACCCGAAACAAAAACAACACGACAACGTGACGAACCGTTTCTTAGCGAACCTACGTGCGCTGTGAAATTCGAACCAAGGCAACTGACCAAACCTATAAACCATAACAACAACAATATAAAAAAAAAAGACACCACAATTTTTTATTCTGCTTTTTTGCGTGGTTTTTTTTTTGTACCTTCGGTTTTTCTGGTTTTTTTACCGTCGTTTTTTTTCCCCGTGGTCGTTTTTCCGCAAACGGTTCGGTCAACAGACTGAATTTAAACCAAAAGACTCGAGCAACTAGCTTAATTAACCTTTACGAGCCAGGTTATTTCAGTCAGGCGAGTAGGAGGTTCGTTTTTGGACCAAGTGCCGTTAACGCCCGATGTTTGGCCGTGGCTGGACAAACGCCGATGCACTTTTTGGACCGTGGCCTCCTCTTTAGTCGCCTTGGCCCCGTTATTTCATTTACAATAGCTCTCTTCCGTCAACAAGAAACCAAAAAAGAAACGTCCACACACTTTACCAGTACAATCTTGAAGTGTTATTTTTTAATTCGCGGATAATAAAAAAGCACTTTTACAGTATTTACACAGAACAAGGCAATCAAACTGCACAAATACACACGTCGGTTTTTACTGGACGTTTCCAACCATGACGAGCACATTCTCACTTAAGAGGACATAAAAACATAATTTCTTTACATAATAGGAAGAAATGACGTTAACTCAGACCATCCGTGTCACTAGGCAAAACTGGTTAGGCTGCTAAAAATTAATTAAGTGGTTCTCAGGAGTCGTACTAAAAAAAATTGACGCGAGCGGGCGGTGTTTTTTTTATGTTTTATTCGTGATTTTTCAGATGCGGGCGACGGCTTTTTTTTTCAGTAGCGTACATTTTGTTGTGGGGTACAATATCTATGTTTTGATGCCAGGATCAGCGTGCAACAGTTGCATATTTGATAAAAGTCACGCTTTTCATCCAAATTTTTAGTTGTGACATACCTCTGAACAACCCATAGATTCGTTTCGAGGCGATCATGTGAATGGAACAGAGAGGTGATGTGGTCATCGGCTCCAGGAAATGTACGGTGAAAGTGCTGATGCGTGATCGGAAATTTTTTTTAGCCAATGTACTAAAAAAAAACGTTTCATGCGCTAAGAAAAAAACACACGCGTGTACTCCTGATAACCATTTAATTAATTTTTGGCAGCCTTAGTATGTCAAATCAAGAACTTTCATTATATTAGAATATATTAGGCCGTGTCAGTATGGCTCAGCGGTAGGACATCGGCCTTTGATTTCAAAGGTTCAAAGGTCGTGGGTTCGATTCCCCGCTCAGTCAGTCTGACATATAAGTCCAAAAGGCAACGTAAATAGGTTTGTATCTGTATTTAGTTATATTAGGAAGATTGTACCCGTTAACAGGTGGAAAGCACGTACAAATGCAGAAGTTTCGGACTTTAGTCTGGTGTGAAAATTGGGAGTTTGAAATAAAATGCTGGTTTTGGGCGATATCGGGTGCCCTGTACGTTTGAAATGTACCAATGCATTGTTTTATCTTACAACTTCAAATTTGATTTTTGGAGATCTTACTCCGTTTCCTTTGTCATAAAGATAAATGAACTTCTGTGAGAAGATATAAAGAAACAGCTGTTGTAGCATACAGGACCTTCAATAAGGATGCTGAGACCCCCTAGTCATGAAATTTCAACCCGAATTATCGAAATTTATTGAATCCCAAATAGACTTACAAACTGACACACACGTACAAATACACAGAAAATCCAATTTCAGGCGAGTGTTCGGCCTTGCTCGTTTCGCTCGCTCGGCCAATTATTTTCTGTATCAGTTTAATGGAACTCTCTCCCATCACATTTGGTTAATGCCTGTTCTACGCCTGTTTCAGAAAAAAATTTAAATTGGTTGACCTCTCAAAATTTTTGAAACGTTAATGATTTTAACTATATTATACCTTTTTTTTTTGTACATACTTTTTTGGTTTACTCTATATGCATCTTTTTTTTTAATAAGATCACATTTTGCCATCCCATGGTTATGGCACGTCCAGTTTTCATTTTATGATAAAAGCTTGCATTTCATGCCGTGTACGACTGGGGTTCGTTTAGACCCGTCCATTTTTCATATAGCTTCATTTTATTTGTACTGTAAAAACTGCATTTTATTTTCTTAAGCGGAGTGTACGTTTCTTTTTAAGTCGTGTAAACTTTAGGCCAGGAGTCAGTGGCTATCAAGCCCCTCCATTGACCCATTCGTTTTCTTGACGAATAAAGTTGCTATTATAATTATCGAGAATTGATAGGGTTGGGGAGGAGAATTTGCAACTCAAAAACTCCCTATTGAAACGTGTTACATTCATTCCTATTATTTCCGTCCGAGTTTTCAGAGGGCGCCATGCGTTCCATTTGGTAATTTTTGCTCATTTCTCAGCCCAAATCTAAAGTAAACTGAATTACAACAAAGCTAAACTAAATAATAATTAAATACTAGCTAGTTTCGTTTAGTTTAATTTGAGACTGAAAACTGAGTAGATATTTCCACATAAAACTCATGGCGCCCTCTATAAACTTAGACAGAACTAATAGAGCAGTGACATTTGCCGCCATATTGGCACCAGTATGGGTTTGGAGGGCATAACTACAAGGTGCACTACATAAAAATGGAGGGAAAAACAACGGAAGAGCGGATTTCTTAGGCTTAAAATAACGTTGTTTTCTCCAACAAAAGAAATCGCTTGTTTTAGGTCTAAGAAATCACGCTTCACAGCATCGGCTTCAGTATGACGCCCTTCTGTTTCTCTCTGCAGTGCCCCTTGCAGCTAACCCATTAAGGCGCCAGCATAGAGTTATATACAATAATACTACGTCGTGTCACACAGCTCTATAGGAATGAATCTAAGATGTTTCAGAAGGGTTCTCAAGTCACAAATTCTCCACCCCAGACCCATAAATTCGTGTTATTATTAATTTAAAAAAAAAACAGTCTTCAAAAGAATTTCCCTTTAAGCACTTGGCATTGATCATGGCTATACATATTTAAAGCGAAGGATACAGATCACATCATTTCGAGTTTTACTTCCGGTATTTCGCCTTATCGCCAACAGGTGGAGGGAGTGAGGTCAGCTACGGAAGCCACAAAGAGCCAATTCAAGGTTTTCCATTTTTTTTCCGGTCAAGGAAATTTAATGGCTCGATGATGAGAATCTGCTTTTTGTTTGCTTCGCGTGGGAAATCATAATAACAAGAGGCCAAAAGTGGATGAAGTCATTATGAAAAGTCCAAGAGAAGATCGAAGTATATGAGTGAAAGAAAGGAGAGATGGAAGCGTAAACAAGGAGGAACGGAAATTAAAAACTTTCTTTTAAAATTCTCTTGTCAAGGGTCGACGAGTTTAATTGAGTTTGCGGTTGTGAGGAACCTCTTAAATAAACACGCTAGCAGTGATTTACCAGATCAAGTGATCACATCTAGCGGCAGGGGTTCGATTGGTGATAGCTCCACGGATAAATTACTTCTGACTTCATTGAGCCTAATTTGGCCTCTTTTGGCACCTAAAAATTACTATTAAATGTATATATTCACTAAAAATTATAGGCCTAATTACTGAAGTATAGGCCTAATAAAGTAGATATAGGCCTAATCGCACATAGAAGGTGGCAGAGATCTAACTTGTGATATCCGCATATGAGAACTGTAGGCCTAATCACTCAAATACAGAACTAATCACTCAAATACAGGCCTATACACTCAAATGCAGGACTATACACTCAAATGCAGGAATAATCACTCAAATACGGGACTAATGACTCGAATATACAAGAATAATCACTGAAATATAGGCGTAATCACTCATATACACGCCCAATCACTCAAATGTAGGCCTATTATCACTTTTATGTAGGCCTAATCACGTTTAGAAGGGATGGCAGGGGGGGGGGGGCGCCAACTTGTGATTCTCTGATCACTTCTCGCTCTAGGGACAAATTGCTTCTTACACTGGACCTAAATTTTCATAGGTGCCTAAGATGGAGTAAATTTGCTCTCGTAAAAATGTCGACCTATATAATTACCACAAAAGAACACATCAGAAAGGTGTACTGCTTTCTGCGGTGGACAGTCAGGTTCCCTGTTGTCAGCTTTTAAATAATTTAAGTCAATTATTTTTAGAGGGTTGCTTGTTGTTGGGTGGATTGCCCCTGCATTGTATTTTATGTATTAGCGCTCGTTTTTTTTGCGCGAGGAGGAATGCTTGAAAACGACAGTGTACTGACCCGAAACGTCACTTTTCGGTTTATTTAAATTTTGTGCACCATTCTGGCTTGTTTTTTCTTTGTTTTTTTTTGGTTACTGTCTTGATGCTTTACCTTTATGGCGTGTACTTGCTCAACTGCATGAGGCCTAATCGCACACATCCTACTCTATGAAGACGATGTGCACTGACAGTACACATCAATGTGCACTTGCTCAGCCTCCACACGAACTGTGTAGAGGAGCGCACAATTTGCGTACTTGGTAGTACACAAGCTGTGACGAGAATGAGTACTGTCGGTACATAGACTGTGTACTGCCAGTACACAACTCGTATGGAGGCTGAATAGCTACACATTGATGTGCACATTCAGTACGCATAGTCTTCAGAGTGTACCTAAAAAGAAGCAGGGACTCAACTTGGTGTTATTTTTTTTTGATCACTTCATGCTCTAGGGAAAAAGTACTTCGCACTTTTGAACTTCCTATACGTACATAAATATATCTTTGTAAATACTCATGCACGAAAACTTGCAGGCCTAATTATTCGAATATGGGCCTAATCTGGCAATTTTATTGCCCCTATATAGAAGCTAATTTGTCTTTTTCTGATCACTATGTGCTCCAGGTAAAAAGTTCTTCGTGCACTTGCCCTTTCTAGATATTCTGTAAATTGTTTACTGAATATTCGTTCATGAATAAAATTGCAGGCCAAATTATTCAAATATAGGTCTAATCACACAAATACCGGCCTAATAACACCTACAGGATGGCAAAGGTGTAACTTGTGATTTTTTTTTATCTGTTGGTGCTTTAGGGACAAAAGGACTTCGCACATGTGGCCGATACGGTTTTTTTTCGGCACCGTTCTGTATATTAACTCTTATCCACCCAAAACCAAAACTGGGTAGAAAAACCCACCAAACGGTCGGCCTTTGAAGGTAGTGATATCATTCCACCAAGGAAAGGCCTCCAAGGTTAATCCTATTAGCCAAGTTAATCGCACATACTAATAGTTCGAAAGTTAAATGAAAACTAGAAGATTGCTACTCCCTGGGTCTTATTAATTTTAACGTTTGTTGGTTATTAGCGGCCCAGGTTGTCGTTTTCACACCAGTTACAAATATGTAACAAACTAGCTTATTATTATTACTATTATGTTCACATTCACCGAATTTCATGAACATTGAAGTCATAGTCAATAAAGTCGTTGAAATCAACGAACTGATCAATTTATGGGAGGGTTCTTTGCTAATGTTTAGTGCATGGTTTCCGTTTGAGATGTGACTTGAAGGAATTTGTGTAGAGTTTATACCGAATTACAATGAGCCAAATTGTGAATATCCAGTCTGAGTTTGCAAGTCCCTGATGTGTTGAACATAGTCACAAATCACAAAGTGTCACTGTTGTGTGCGCGGCGTATCTAGAGTTCTGGAATTATTTCATGAGCGGCTACGTCTTCCTGGAGGGGGAGGCTTTAATCGACGGCCGCCATTGTTTTTTTTAACCATATTGGATATCAACAAGGCACTCTGCTGCCAAAAATGTACAATCGATTATCTGTGTTCGTTCTGCGGCGAACTCAAGATAGGCCACGCACAGTTTAGTGTTGTGACAAAGTGAAATCACAAGTCACTAAGTGTGGAACGTTTGGGACTTTACATTGCTGCTGAAATCCTAAACCCATGGCGTGGTTTGAACCCCGAAATTTCACTCTATTTCACTTGGCAAACAGATTTAGCAAAATGGAATATCTCTTAAATCTCTTCGCCCACCTCCCCCCGCCAAAATAAATAAATAAATAAGTAAAAAAAAAATAAAAAAAATGCGTATCCAAAATATCACCAAAATCCACAAATCATCACCTTGATTTACATTGGCACCCCATACAGGAAGCGGTGCGTAAATCAGGTATACCGCACGCACGTAGCGACACAATATCGGTGGCAATTCTTGACAAGACATGAAAAATCACTATAGCAACGGAAAACCGGATCTAATTTGCATGTCGTATGGGCCACCGTTCATGACATAAACTGAGATTACCCAGTTCGTAAAAATAGGAGTAAAACAAAAAAAATAAAGGGTGAAAGAAGAAAGGAAAAAAAAAGCTAACTTTAAATTGCTCCTATAAACTTTTACGAGGTGCAGGTGAAATAGGAGGCTATTTCGTCCTGCTGACGCTCGGCTCCCCCCCCCCCCCCCCCAATCTCATACACCCCCGCGCTTTGAGCTGCTGAGAGAGTAGAACTTCATTGAGGCTTACGAACTCAATCGTTAAAGAGAGGGTGTGCAGTTTCGTCGGTTCTTCCCAAGAATTGCTGACGTAGCCACACACGATTCGCCGACGCGTTTCGCAGAACGTTCTCTCAAGTCACGTGCAGGAGATTAAAATACAATTTCCGTGAAGGGCACTAGTCTTGTACATCCAGAAGTGTATAAAGTGCAGCACGCACGCGGAGTAACGTACTTTAACGGATTCAATATTCTGTAGCGCTTGATTCACGTGATATTGTTACTATCAAGAATTTATAAGGTTGGGAGAATTTGTGACTGAGACCCATACTGAAACGTCTTGGATACATTCACATTAGTTCAGTCTTAGTTTATAGAGGGCGCCACGTGTTTTATGTGGGAATTTCTACTCAGTATTTAGCCTAAAATTAAACTAAACTAAACGAAACTATAGCTGATGTTTAATTATTATTTAGCCTAGCTTAGTTGTAATTTAGTTTACTTTAGATTTGGGCTGAAAAATGAGCAAAAATTACCAGATAGAACACGTGGCGCCGTCTGAAAACTCGGGACTGAACTAATGGGGACGAATCTAACGTGTTTCATGGGGACTTTTTAGAGTTACAAATACTCCTCCCTGCAAACCCTATAAATTCTTGTTACTATTGATAGAAGCTGACGCCCGTGCTACGTACGGGTGGTGTTGAATGCACGGTTGGCAACACTGGTTAGGTATATGGCAGCTCATGTGTATGTCCACGGTCGACCAAATCAAGTTTCTTCAAATTGTTGCGCACACTGTCTCCTATCTACACAAACGCTGATTTTTGTTCACTTCGCTCACTCAATCAGCGCATCCGGTGATTCAAATTCCCCTCCCCCACCGGTTAATGAACCCTCCTTTTTCTAATGATTACTTCTATTATACTCTTTCATGTTCATGTTTATACTGGAGGAATATTAGTGGATCATGTAACTCAAATTACGCCCCCCCCCCCCCCACCGGCTAATGATCCTCTCCTTTATAATGATTCCCCCTTTCTATTGTGTGCGCGCGGCGTATCTTTAGTCCTGGAAGTATTTTATGAGCGGTTACGTCTTCCTGGAGGGAGCGGCTTTAATCGACGGTCGCCATTGTTTTTGTAACCATTTTGGATATCAACAAGGCACTCTGCTACCGAAAACGTACAATCGATTATATGTCTTCTTTCTGCAGCGAACTCAAGATAGGCCACGCACACTCTAATGATCGCTATTATATTCTACCAGCCGTGTTCATGTTAATGCTGCCGGACATAAATAAGGTTCAAGGCAGTCTCGAAGCTGCCCCTTCAAGAAGCATGCTGTCCTGAAAAGCTTTCTCCCAATGCTTTCTCTCCTAACAACGCGCGGTGGCGTTGCTGCTGCTGCTGCTTCCGGTTCCGGTTGACTTAAGTCTGCGTAATTATATACACAGATTATACATATTATACACAGTTCTCAGCGAAAGCTAAAAGCTTGTTGCCGGCTGCCGTAAGTAAACATAAGCAAGTGAAAAACCAATTCGGGCAAGGCGGTTTTTTGAAGGTACCTACAGTTCTACAGTTACTAAGGATTTTGCAATCCAGACCGTTCCAGTCGTTAGTAATTTGAACAGAAAAGAATCTCTTTCGTCCGTCCAGTCGAACTGAACTTCTAAATCTTGGGTTGATGTCCTCTCGTCTTGTGCTCCCAGTGCACCGCTGGAAAACTATCCCTTCGGTGTAACCAAGAAACCATGCTCTCGCCTTTTTGGCAAACGTAGTAAATGCTCAAAACACGGTGCCGCTCTGGGTAGGTTAGACTACCAAGTTTGGTGAATTTTAGTACCAAAGATACCAGAGGCCCAACGTCTAGGCCGAACCCCCCCCCCCGGGGGGCCCGGCGCCGGGGGGTGGAGGGGGGGGGGGGGGGGGGGGTGCGCGTCGGGGGTGGGGGGGTGGCCCCCAAGATTAACGCAATGGGCCGTTTTCACAAAGCGGTTCCAACTGATTTGAACGAGTGGAACCGCTCCTTGTATTACTGCTAACGCTCGACCAATAAAGGTGTTGGCAGGTGTTGTAGGAGCGCACCGCCGCTCACGTAATGGCAAGGTGCACCGCGAAGTGTTAGATTTGTGGTACTGCCTTACATGTAACAGCCGTTACACTGTTTCATTGCGCTTCTCTGCACTTCTCTCAAGCTGCTCTGTATCCTTTCGTAGTAATGGCAACTTGCTCAAGTTTGCATATTCAACTTTTTTTCGTCCAGTCCGTGTGGGGTTTGGGCCGACTCCTACATAGTGGTCGACCGAAACCGAAACTACTACCGAAACCAGTTATTTAATTTCGGCCGAAACCGAATTCATTACCGAAACTGGCAATTCGGTTTCGGCCGAAACCCCCGAAACCGAAACCTCTACCGAAACCAGTACATCAGTTTCGACCGAAACCGAAACCACTACCGAAATCGGAACCGGAACCCACCAATATCCAGCACTATATCTACCTCGATCGTAGCAAAAAAAAAACAATATTGTCGATCTCGATCGTCGCAAACACACCAATATCCAGCACTATATCTACCTCGATCGTAGCAAAAAAAAACAATATTGTCGATCTCGATCGTCACAAACACACCAATATCCAGCACTATATCTACCTCGATCGTAGCAAAAAAAAACAATATTGTCGATCTCGATCGTCGCAAACACCAATATCCAGCACTATGTCGACTTCGAACGTAGTCAGAACACGAAAAATAAAAAGCTTGCATTTTTGTTTACATTATTAATTTCAAAATTGTAGCCTACGGATTAACAATTTTACGTTAACCAGGACATTTCTCAAATTTTCATTTAAAATGCCGCAAACCGCATGTTTTTGTCCCATCTGTTTTCAAAGTTATGGAAAAATTCCGAGTTTTTAAAGCGTTGCCCAAGGTCAAAACGCGATATCGGTATCGGCTTGCAGTTTGGTTGCCGAATCCTGTTCGAACCTGGTTAACCCCTACACATAATCCACGAACGGTGTCAAGCAGCATGAAGAGAAGTGAGCGGCAGTGAGATAAACAAACAGCAAACTACAATCTTAATTTTAGTGGACTAGCGATTGTAGAAAAATCTGAACGATATCTTGGTTGAAAAAAAGAACACTAAAAAGCACTACGCATTAAACGAGACAAACAGTACCTTACATATCGAAGCAAAAGTTGGAAATTGGCTGCATTTTTCAAAGACAAGATAAAAAAAAAAAATTAAGAACACAAGGCTAAAACACCAACTCTTCACTCAGCCTGCCATCTTGGTATTGAAGTGGTTTCCGGAAATGGTGACGAGACGGAAGGACAACAAGGAGCGGACGTGGGAGAGGTTGAAAGAGAGGGAAGAATTTCGGATTTATGCAGGGAAGACGCGTTTTTTTAGTTTTCTTTTTAAGAACTTACTTTGGTACTTTGGTACTGTAAGTATATAAGGTACTGTTTATCTCGTTGAATGCGTAGTGCTTTTTAGTGTTCTTTTTTCATCCCTGTACGCATTTTTTTTACCTACGATATCTTGGTTTGAAAAATTCAGTAGTTAGAGGCAAAGATTTTTTGGTACTATTCTTCCTCCAGTCAGATTTCATTTGACACAAGCGCAGTGGTTCACCCAGGTATGTTGTTTGAATGGGGTATGTTTTTTTTTTTTTGGGGGGGGGGGGGTTCTGAAAAGGGCGCAAAAAATTGGAATTCAAAAAGGCGTCTGAGGAACACTTTAATGCCCACGTCAAACTGGATGCATTCTTTTTAACTCCAACAGTTGGATCGGTCGCGGGTTTCGAGCTGGCTTACGCTTGGTTTGGAGAAGAGGATGCTGTTGCTGCTCGCCTTGCTCGGGGTGGGACCCCTCACAAAGCTCGCATTGCGCGTTGGCACTTACTTTTTTGCCGTTCCGTAGCCGTCCAATATAATGGATGTTGGACAGTAAGGGTTATTGTGGCATCGAATGAAGAAGAGTAAATAGAGTTATTAAGAGGTCGTCGAAAAAGGGGGCTTTAAGTCGCTCAAATTACGTAAAGCACCTCCTTATTGATAAATTTCAGCGCATTTGAAACTTCTATTTGAGACTGTCAGTCGGAATACGAATATTGCAAAAAAAAAAAAAAATCATTATGGAATTGGAAAGATATCAATCAGACAAAAACATGAACAGTAGTCCCCAGATATAAATAAGTTAAAACACAAAGTACCGCTTTGGAAAAATAATCTTGGCAAAATGTCTCAAAAATATTCCATCACTTAGACAATTAAAAACAAAAACAAACAGCCACCGTTTAAACAAACAAACCGGCTGATGAGTGGCTTCGCTAAAGAACAGAAAGCTTTTGGTTTTATTCGAGCAAGCAATTTTCTCTTTTCTCGTTTTTCTTATCTCTTTCCTTCAAAAAATAAGATGACTTTAAAAAATATAGGGAAAATTCCAAAAAAGTGGAAAAAGTACGATCCCCTGCCTCCTTCCCCTCACCCTCCTATACCACTCAGTCGCCTCCGTTAGCCGCGCCACATTTTTCTGAGTCAGCCGAACAGCCGCAGAATATTTTTCGCCGGCCGCCTGGCCTAGCCGCCAAAAAAGATACGGCTAGAGCCGCAAATTTTGAAGTTTTAATGCATCAAAATGAAACGAAACAGTCCTGAATTTAGCTGTAACTTGTCTCTAACGGCATGCTGCTCTCGACTGCCTTATTTTTCAAAGTTTTAAAATCATATATTCGCTTGCGACTTATGAGTGCATGTATTTGTGTAATCATTAAGCATGCATGGTTACTTTCGGTTTCGTTTTTAGTACTCAATCAATAATAGTCGGGACAAATCGGTGTAGAAGCATTCCTTTAAAAAATGAGTGGTTATGTGGCACTGATTTTTAATTTGAGGGTTCTTCGCAAATTTTTCCTTTTTTTCATCTGTGATTCATCTAGAAATCCATTAGGGCCACCGCGCACACAGCGGCCAGGTCGCTGCGCCCAACGAGAATGCTGACCTACAGTGTATGTAGCAACGCGCACTTGGCCGCAGCTGCCAGCCTGTCGCCGCGGCCACTGAGATCTCGGGCGGCTTGCAGGCGGCCACAGGGCGACCGTACTTGCTTCAGATTCATTTTTTCACCACGTGATCAAGAATTATCAATGAAAATACCGTGCGGCCCGTCGCCGTGTTTTTTGGCCGCGACGACCGCTGGCCGCTCAGTGAGCGGGCGGCCTTTGGCCTATGTCCCATTCCCCCTTCCATTTCGTTATGTTCTTATGCAGTTAGTTTCGTTGTTGATTGATATCTTTGCTTCATTTTGATCGATTTAGCCAAATCGAATTTATAGTTGGCCGGTGGTGGCCATAAAATTTGTGGCTAGCCACAATTTGGCTGAAATTTCTATTCAGCCGGCTGAAAACGACAAAATAATGCGGCTGACAGGTATACACACCCTCCCCAGGTGAGCAACTATAGTGTCCGCGGCCTGTCTTGAGTTTGCCGCAGAACGAACACGGATAATCGATTGTACGTTTTTGGTAGCAGAGTGCCTTGTTGATATCCAAGATGGTTGCAAAAACAATGGCGGCCGTCGATTAAAGCCGCCCCCTCCGGGAAGACATAGCCGCTCATAAATACTTGGCAGGACTCAAGATACACCACCCATTAGGGATTGCGATACTCGAAAAATTCGAGCTGAGCCGAGTATGAAACTTGTACTCGAACTCGGCTCGCTGCTCACGTCCATACTCGAAAAACTCGAATCCGGCGAAAATGCGATAACTTCGTCAATTTTTGACCGATTTTGACATTCCAATATACCAAATCGATCGTCTCGACGAGAGCTTTCCAGTAGTGCAGATTAAAAGCAAATAATTGAAACCATTTTCAAGTTATATCCTTAAAATTGGAAAACCATGACCCACACAGTCAGCTAAGCACCATCTTTGTTCTTATTATCTTACCAAATTGAAGAGAAACTTGCAAACAAAATATTTTCATCAAATACTCGAACTCGGCTCGATACTCGATTCTTCTGTTGCAAACTCGGCTCGGCTCGACTCGAATTAAAATTTTTCTACTCGCACATCCCTACCACCCATGCAATAACTGTTGCGGCGGTATGAGTTTCATTCTATGTCTAATCACGTTGCAGAAAAACCAACACACTTCATCCTTAAAGGCGTCACTTGATTGAGGGAACTCCCATTTATGACGTTCGCCGTGGGAAATATTGTCATTTGGGGGGTTTTTGTTTGATTAAGCGACGCAAAGCTTAGGGAGTCGACTGGGTCGAACAAACATTGACTTCCGGACGCCTTATAAAAGCCTCGTTCCTGCCATCGAGTTTGCTAAAGAAGGAGAAGGCAAGGGAGAGAGACTCGCCACCTGTTGGAGGGGGCGGAGAAATTGGCGGAAAACATGGAGACGACGGCCGGAACGGAAAGGGAGGGGTCTAGATTTGGGTGATGAGCCATACTGCGAAAACTGCCCGTTTTAACGATCCTGGATGAAAAATGGTATCCACCTGAAAGTGCCCAAACTTTTGACTGTTATGCGTACACACGAATTTTTAAAAAGTGTAGGCTTGTTGTTTTTGTTGTTGAAATTTTTGCTTAAATGTGCTAACTTCTATTTTAGTCTTCTGTACACTATTAGAAAATAAAAGCACCAAAGATAGTAAGTCATTAAAAAAAAGTCTTGAAAGTGCACAAAATACAGTAAAAAACGCAACGTTTCGGGGGTAGCTGGACCCCGTCATCAAGAGCAAATAATAAAAAATACAGCACACGTATTAATTATGCCATGTTGTCAAGGCCAACACGGACACACAAATAAATTTCAAATTGAAAACAAAACCCTAAGCTTTCATGAGCAGAACGGGAAGCTTAGGTTTTGTTTTAAATGTTGGTTTTTGAAGTTGAAATTTATTTGTGCGTTGAAATGTGTTGGCCTTAACACGATATAAAACGAGTGCTGCATTTTTACATATCAAAAACCAAAACTGGTAAAAGGGACCGCCAAGTTCCGAATGAGTCGGCCCTTCAAAGAAGTGATATCAACACACCAAAACATCCGCCAAAAGTTAATCGCACCGACTAACAGTTCGAAGGTTGAATGAAAACTAGAAGATTCCAACTTTCGGTAGCAATGTTCAAACTTTCATTTAACGTCCAAAGTATTATTCGGGGCGATTAAAGGGATATACCTCCCAGCGCCATTTTTCTCGATCCTCCACATCAAGTACGGCCCCAAATGTCTATTTCCTTACCGTTAGTCTTTCCCTTGCTAAAAATCCTTTTTAAAATGTGGCGTCTAGGAGATTCTGTTGAATATAATGGAACTTTATTTACTAACGATCCGTCACTAAATGATGCATTGCGCGCGTACAATAATCATGACGTTTCATCTCTGTGTGTACATCTATTAATTTTCTAATAATTACCATGAGATCTAAAATATAATACACCAATGCGGTAAAAATTAAAATTAATTATTCCAATAGATCGCCGAAGCAAAATTATAACACACTAGCGTAGAAAATTATAAATTGTGATTTTAAAATACGAGAATCATTCCGGTTTGTGACGACACAATCAATGGGTTCACGATGGCTGGACTATTAGGCGCAATGCCAATTGACACAGTGGATATGTTTTTCGCTGCGAGGAACGAAGCTACCGTCTCAGTTGACCTTAGCTGTGGTAAAAACGCGGATGTGATCGTCGCGTGGGTGTTGTGAGGCAGGCGGAAGGTTATAAGGCAGGCGGTATGTTGCTTTAAGTTGACGAATGTTTTGGTGTGTTGATATCAATCATTTGAAGGGCCAAACCATTCAGAACTTGGCGGTCCCTTTTACCAGTTTTTGTTTTTGATATGATATCAGTTTTTTTTTAATTGTGCATTACGCTCAACAAGCCTGCAGATGTGTAATAGAGGCACTTTTGAGGCACTTTTAAGGCTTTTTTATGACTTGTTAGCGTTTTGTACCACCAAAAAGGTCTGGGAAGGTTGTAGCAAAGACTTTGTTCGTCTGTCCGTCGCATTTTTCAATGGTAGTCAATTTTGGAATTTAAAAAAAAAAACACGCTTCAAATTAAAACATCGTTGGTTCCTTATAGCTAATCGCTTTCTCAACGTAACTCAATGTAATAATAACATTCCATCGCCGCAGTTAACCACTATAGGAAGACACGCCAACTGTAAAAAAAAAAAAAAACCATAAGGAGTTCGTTAACGACGCACATTAGCTTCATTTAAAAAAATCACGACACTGTCTTACAGGAATGAATAGGTCTACTCTCGATCCCAATTCTCCGTTAACTGCTACTTACGAAATTAAAACGGTATAGATAAACAAAATTAGGCCTGAAAGCACAAAATTAGGCCTAAGACGTGAAGTCTCGACACCATGTTGCATGAATGAGTTCTGTAATTCGCTTTTCATATTCCATCACTTGTCACAAGGTTGACTGGAAGAGAAGCTGTAGGTTTCGTTTCCCGGCTCCAGGCCAACTGATTCAACATTGCCACAATCTTACATTCCTAGTGGCGCTAACTTCCCGGCACGCAAATGAACTACTCCTCCGGGATAAGGTCCTATACGAAAGTGACAGTAGTACTAAATGAAAGATAATTAAATTCCGCTTATTTTCATCGCTCTATCTAGATTCTTGAACCTCAAATACGCGACCAACAGCTGCTAAAAAACGAAATTATTCGACATCATCTTAAAGCGTCTTTATTAGGCTTAAATTACCAACAAATTTTCGCCAATAAAAACTTCCTCGTGAATTTATAGGTCATTTTCTGCCACAATGCTTCAACAAGCAGGTCTGCTTCACCATCTTGGCACAACATTTTACGACGCAAGCGACCTATGGCCAACGGAAATCACGACTTAACCGATTTTAGCGCCATAAACCGCTCCCCCCCCCCCCAACTACTTCCCCCCTCCCTGCTCACTTTAAAATGAGTTGTAGCAGCTTTTAGCTTTAGGTCAAAATTGACGGGTTAAGTCCAATAGGAAAATTACCACAAGAGACAAACCAACGGCTCTTGAGCCAAACCGCGTACAGAAAATGGGGTGTAAAAGCCAAAATGTCAGAGGCACAACGAAGCCATTACGAATTACTTATCGATTACTCCGTCTGGAAAACAGGTGTAGGCAAGGCAGGGAGGGACGGATGCCAAAAAGGGGCACAGCTGGCGCGAGTCCAGCCAGCCTGGTGTAACTCGCGTCCTGTTAGCATGTACAGAGTTAATGCTACTACTCCCCGTCTTTGGCTATAGCAATTCCTAAATGCAGCTAAGACATCCCGTCCCCTTCACCCGTAATGACTTATTAGTGAGATTGAGAAGTATCGGAAAACGAGGAGGAAAGAGAGGGGGAAAGGGAACCAAGGGTAGCAAGGTTGATTACTTACTTTTTTGTGGATTGAATCTTGGCTTCCTGAAACGTCCACTGCACACTGTGGCGCTGTTGTCGCAGATTTTTTTTTCTTGTAACGATTTACAAGAATTGAGTGGATGGGGGAGGAGGCTTTGAAAAATTTACGCCTAAAATGAGGGAGGGGGTGTGACGCAATATTTGGCATTAAAAAAATGTAAGCCAACAATGACGTGCACACACAAAAAGTGAATATATGCAAGGTGCTCGCCGTCATCTCACCAACAGTGAAGAACAACTAAGATTCGGTACTGCGGCCCGGAGAATAGAGCAGTGACATTTGCCGCCATATTGGCTCCAAGTATGGGTACGAGCTAGCATTTGGAGGGCATAGCTACAAGGTGCACTACATAAAAATGGAGGGAAAAATAACGGAAGAGCGGATTTCTTAGGCTTAAAATAACGTTGTTTTCTCCAACAACAAAATCGCGCGTTTTAGGTCTAAGAAATCCACTGTTAACAGCATCGGCTTCAGTATGACGCCCTTCTGTTTCTCTCCGCAGTGCCCCTTGCTGCTAACCCATAAAGGCTCCAGCATAGAGTTATCTATATACATAATTACACAAGATCCGCAACGCGGCCACCTGCAGCAGCCAGCATCCATCTGCAGGCAGCAGCAAGCAGGACATACGATGCCATCTCCGCCATCTACCGACGGAACGGCAAATTATAAAAGTAGCAGCCAAGGCTCGCTGAGATAGTAGCCCAGACGCAACGGTCAGCAATGCGCCGTCTACCGACCGAACGGCAAATTAAATGGGGGGGAGGGGGAGGGGAGCGAGACGACACGGAATGAGCTCGCTACCGACCGAACGGTAAATTAAATGAGGGGGGAGCGAGACGGGGGGGGGGGGGAGGAGAGCGAGACGACGCGGAATGAGCGAGCGAAGCAAGCGACTCTGCTAGTATACAATAATACTACGTTGTGTCACTGCTCTATAGCAAACAAGCACGTCTTTACAATATTCATTACTTCAAACAGGTAGAGTAGAATAAAATAGAAAGGATGATGCACCAACTATTGAGCTTTTGGCGCACCCCTCCCCCAGACCTAGGAAAAATGGTGGTCAAGTGGGATTTTAAAAGAATCGAGTGGTGGAGCGAACACCACAGAGGCAGGAAGAGTGTTCCAGGGATTAACAACCTGCTCACAAAAAAAGCAATCCCGAACATTGGCAGAGGCAACATTCCCTACGAATTTGAGGGGAACCTGGTGCAAAATCTGGCAGGTAAGAAAGATGTCAATTCTGTGGAAATGGATATTTGCAGTGGAAAAGGGAAAGTTGCTGAAGACGTTTGGTGCATGCATGGAATGGACTTGAATGGTCCACACCACTTAGTATAAGACGGCGTTGGCAAGTCTCCAAGCGGGTCTTCAAGGTCGAGCAATCTGAGAATAGGAGTACTTTTCTCAAGATTGCTCACCCTTGTTTAAGAGGTTACCAAATTGTAAACAAGCCTAAACTTTTTGCTGTACTCTGTAAATCTTTACTCAGGCCAACGGTAGTTTCATAGAGTTTTATATAATACAGCAAAAAGTTTAGGTTTGTTCTAGGTAGCCTCTTGATGACCTTGAACCTGTTGCCACGTCAACAAAATGTCATTGTTATTATTATTATTATATTTAGGATAAATTCAACCGTAGTCATTCTCAAGAAAGATCGGCGGATCACGGAAGTACACGGAGTACTTGCCAGCTATCGGCTCATTTTCTCCACTTTTACGGCATATTCTTTCGAAAATAATCAAACAACCATATCGACAACCCAAACTCTGAGAATTTTTAATGGCATAAGTCGTACGGTTATCCCCTGCCAGCAAAAAAAAAAAAAAATTCAGTTCGAGTAGAGTATTTTGGCAGGACCAATTAGTGTTTCAGCTATGAACAAATATCCCCTCCCCCAGCAGGGTAAAATTTCCATTTTCCATTTTAATTTTTTCACAATGTACAGCTTAATTTGTCGTGGGAGTCAATCCGGCGTTCACCTTGCTGGCAACCAACCACTCTGACCGCAGGGTTATGCTTCCTCATGTTGTTCACAGTCCCCGAGGGGCCCCTCACAATGTTCGAGATACACGTTGGGACTTCAACGTTGGAAGGCTCTAACGATACGAGAGTCTGTTGATTTGAGAATTAGTGTAATCAAACGCTAACAGCCTTTCACTGAGTATTGGTATTACTAATCGACAAAGTATCACTAATCGAGTAAAGAGTTTAAAGAGTCAAAGTTTAAAAGTTTAATAACGAAAACTGGACAATAAAGAAGAAATCACAAGGTAAAGGGTAAATGAAGCAAGCAGTCTGCATTAAAGACTGGCCTTGTGAGGATACACAATACACTAGTCCGAGAAGGAAAGAAAAGACAATTGCCCCGACTGGGACTCGACCCCCAGGACGTAACTATCTGGACGTAACTATCGTGGCACCCAAGTGACCAAAGGGCTTGTACTCTTTCTAAGGTATATGATAAGATGAAGAACGAAATGATTTAGCTACCTTTAAGTAGAAACTACAACAGTGTGCCCAGATAAGTAATAGTTATACCACCCCTGGCGAACTGTATCGGATTTACCACCCAATGGGCGATATCCCGCACACGGCCAATCCGAGAGAATTACGTCGAGGACGAAGGCCGACGCGCCATCGAGTAGTTCAAGCGGATTGGCCATGTAAGGGATAGTGCGAGCGGATTGGCCATATAAGGCATAGTGACAAGGGTGGTATAACTAATTTATAGCTCGGTCCCTAACTTCGAAATAAAAAAAAAAATTGTAGGGGTAAGTAAAAAGTTTGCCTTCACAGCTGTGTTGTTTATGCAACATTATGTCATCACGTTTGCATAATCTTCTATATGTACAATACGCTTAGATAGGGGAAGCAAATTCATCATTATGCACTATAATGAAAGAGGGCGAGCGACCGACAATGTCAAACAAACGGGTGTGGCCTGTAACAATCAGTAACAATCGAAATATTGATTTAATAATGCTACCTCTTAGAGTAGACTTGAAGAGTTTCAAAGTTGGTTCAGTAACAATCACTGCATGCACAGCCGTTGTTGGATTTATTGCGCTTGCTATCAGAACGGAGAAACGGGCAATTGAGCGTTCTCCATTGAAAAAAGACATTTACCTCCGTAAAAAAAACAAATCAGCAGGGGATAAAATGGAGGGGGAGCAGGGATGGGGATACTCAGAGCACTCAATAGGGGAATCCGGGTCGGGGACAGGGGAGGCGGTGTGGGACGAGGAAGGGGTTGGGGGGGGGCATGGGGGAAAATCACCATACGACTGGGTAGGCCGCAGGGGGGTTCGGAGGAGGAAGAAGGGGGCAGTCGGCACTTTTTTCATTCCATACTGCTCACTACAGTATTTCGCTCAGGTATCCGGGAACCGGCTGGACCGGCGTATGTTACGCCGGGGGTACAGCTAGTTTTATATTAATGCAGTCAGGTTTGTGCCCGGTACCTCTTGAGCTGGGGAGGTTGTGTGTGTTGGGGGTGGGATTTGCTTTACAAAAAAGGTGTATGAGAAACGCTTTTTTTGTTTAATTCGATGGACTGATGTCTATTATCGTGTTGCACATCGTGGAAACTACGTCATGTAAAAATTACGTCGTTCACCTCATAGTCACGTCATGTGACTTCACCCAACTCTAATGCGCAGTGGCATCCATATCTCGCAGTGTAAAGGATGGTGGCAAATTGTGGTGATCGTTTTTAGCTATGTGAAAGTTATGGATTGTGCGATAATTACTGTAATCATGCCATGCTTAGTCCGTGGGGTAATGTGGTCTGATGGGGATAGCACGACCGACTCATGAGCCAGAGGACCCGGGTTCGAGTCCGGCCTCAGGCACCCCTGGCATTTTCGGGAAGAGAAGGACACAAGAGATGTCTCGCGCTCATGTCGATTGTGGCATGTAAAAGAACCTAGGAATTTCCGATGGGATTTACCTAGCAAAATTGTCGCTCTCTCCTTCTCGCGTCATGGCTACGGCTGGGTGCGCGTCAAAAGCTAAAGCACTGTATAGGGGTCATCACTATAATCGACAAAGTTTAAAGAACGTGGATGAAAAATGGTGTAACTATAGTTTGTTCCACATTATGTTTTCAGAAACAAACTGACTAGATGACGACTCGTTTCCTTGCACTTAGTGTGCAAAAACATGTGGATATCACATTTGTACACTCAACAAAGTTACTGTTAAAATGGCTAAGTCCCACAGCAGGTCAAACGGACGGGGCTCAAAAACTGGCCGTGTAGAGTTTACGAATGGGATGTTTTCGGATTTTTTTGCACTCGTGGTGAAAGAAAACGTGGCGTCATACGTCAGTCAGTTTTCTGAAAGCATAATGTGGAACAAAGTATACCTTGGCACCTAATTGACCAAATGGGCTTTACTCTTTCTCAGGATACGTTAAGATGTTGAACGACATGATTTAGTTGTCTTTAAATATAGCAGCTACAACAGTATTTCCAAATAACAAGCCTTACAGTTCTACAGCGTATGAAATACCTTCGCTAAGATCACCTTTCGTCGTCAAGACAACCGAAAATCCCAAAAGTAGACCATAAATTCCGACGATCTTTCATTCTCGCTATCCGACATACTATATAACTACCGCCATTGAAAACGGAAATCGAAGTGCCAGAACGTAGGCTATCCCTTACCGCCTTTGCCTGCGTATTGCTCCACACCATCCCCCCCCCCCCTTTCCCATCCCTTCGACCGACCACGCCCCATATCCCGAAATTGCTTTCCCTCGCCTTCAAGAAACAATACGTTCGTAACGATCGCCGACACCATCGTGTTACGGCGGCCTTATGACGTGACGAGCCCTTTCCTGAATATTAACCTAAAGAGGAAAGGAAGGCAGGTATATACACACAAAGAAAGAAGACGTTTGCGGTTTAGGCCTAAACATGACGCAATTATCCCTCCTTTTACTGGGCAGTGTTGTTTAATTGGGGGGCACTTCATGGAGCGGACGAGCGAGCCATTGGAGAAAACTTAAGGAAGGGGATTATGACAACAATGGCTTCCTCATCTTCGAAATGGCAGCAAGATTATGGGTGGTTTATAGTGCAATAACCTAATGAAGAACTTGTAAGATTGCCATAGCCGGTGTTCAAACCATACACTGGAGGCGTCAATTCAACTTTTTACATTTACAGCAGGAAATCACGAAGACGCTAAGGGAGGTCAAGACGGAAAGGGAGAGCCGTTCGCGCCCCCCTCCCCTCCATTTGTGTCCAACCACCCTGGCGCCTTCCCCCCAAGCCACCCGGTTACGTCCCATCCGCCAAATGCCGTTTCGCCAAATATCGTTCACGAAATGTTAGGCACAGGAAACATTTAAAACATTTAAACACGAACATTTATAACATGATAAAGGTCAGACATTTATAGACAAACACCCGTTTTGCAGAATCCCATTTCGCAAAAAAAAATTGTTTCAAATTACGTGCCGCGCTCGCTGCTGCTAAACACATAACATCAGAAACCACAACTAATGAAAAATTACTAACAATTAGGCATGCCTCTTTAACTTCAGCAATGTAAAATTTTTGAAGAATATTTTGATTCTGATAAACGTAATTTTGCAAAATGGTAATTCCCGTTTGGAAAAGGTTAACTAACCATCACGTGTATAACTAACTATTCTTAAAACAGAACCTTGGCAGTGACGTAGTGACGCCCAAGCAATCTAAACAACTATATTTAAAGCGCACGTTTTTCCGTCTGTATTGCCAGTTTTCAAAATGTAAATAAATCAACTGTGCTTATTCTACCACTGCTTGTCTTTGTTAAATGTTTGCCTTTTGAAGCCCCATTACATAGAAATAAGTATTAAATTTCGTGTACGTAAAATTTTGTCAAATTCGTTTTGGCGAAACGGGATTTGGCGAAACGGGAATTCACCGCCCACCCATCAAATCAAATTCAAACGTATAGAAGAAGAAATTCTGGTTAATTATAACGAAAACTATATGTAAGTTTCTTTCACAGGGACAGGTGAGACATTATCATGTGACGATTGTCAAATCGGAACCTTTTTTCAGCTAAATTAAACATTACCAAAAAAGTGTGGTAGGATTAACAGTTAACGTTGCGTGTGAGAAGAGTGCTTATTTTTCATTTTATTTTTATTGGGGGGGGGGGGGGGGGGGTGTGTGTGTGTGAGAAGGTTATTGCGAAAGTAGAATTTTTTGGTTCGACCCCCTGACTAAAATTGCTGCCCCAATGTTGCCTCCCCTGTAAAGTGATGCTAGTGTCATCCCTGCTTACTACATTATCATAAAAACAAGACCACCAGAGCCGTAATATTTGCTTTCCGCGGTTTGGACTTTCAATAACCCCTCACCCGGTACTCCCCCTATCCTGGTCTAAAATAAAAAAGAAATCTAATCAAAGGACATGTGGTGTCTCGTGCTCATGTCTATCGTGGCACGTCAAAAATTCGGGTTTTCCACTTGGAGTTCTCCAACTAAGTTGTACGTCCCTATTTTCGTCCCTTAGTAAAACAAGTCCCTACGGGGCCATGACTTCCCCCCCCCCCCCCTAACTCGAACAAAGTGGAAGAAAGTCGTTTAACTAGGTTTTGAGCGCAATTCTTTAATAACTGCTTGTTGAGAAATCTGAGAATTCCCCCCAACCTAATGGGAATTGGCTAGGGATGGTACTAAAATTTATAAACCTCAAATTCTTTCTACCCTTCAACAAAACCAAGTATTGTTTACATTCTTGACTTGATGACGTATCTGTTTCGTGTTTAAGTACAAAATAACCGCACGGACAGACAAAGACGGACACCAGACAGACACATTAGACAAGATACCTAACTATCGTCAGTTTCTGTGGACGTGAGAAATACTGCCTCCTTTTTGTTCCGTGGCTATGGTTTTTAATTAAAACTATTGTAGTAACATTCTCTCGACCGGAAATGGGGTTTATGCTCCCTCCTAATGCCTTTGTTTACGCGGGATGAGATTATGAAACGTTAATTGGTCCGAAGACGAAAAGAAAAAAAAACAAAAAGTTGCTGCAACAGCGGGAGTGGCCTCTCGTTCGTCGAGGTGTAATTATTGTTATGGCAACAGCACTTCTCGTGGAAAAGGTGAAAACGTCTCGTTGCGCTCGCGTGGTTTTGGCGGGAAAAGCAGCCATCTTGAAAACTCGAGTGCTTCAGAAAATGACTGCGATACCTACTCAGGGCCCCGACAACGGGGGGTCAGGCGGATGCGCTGTACCCAGGCCCGGTGACTTAAGAGGCCCGCATGGCCTACATTTTTTTTTCGTAATGTTGATGAGTTTTGATTACTATTGAGTAATGTATTAAACGGGACGGAAAGCCAATGGGCTCGAAATTGGTTAACTAAATACGGGCGTAAATAGGTTTGCATCCGTATTTAGTTGAGTAATGTACACGATTTGTGCGTATTGTGATTTTTTTTTATATTCTCAACAAACAACAACTCCAATTCAATGGCAATGAGCACGGAGCAGGAGCATTGTAGTGTAAGCCTGTCAGTTTGTTAGGCAGGGAAGCCTTCAAACGCAGGGAAGCAGCCTGGATTAATGAATGAACCAACCCGTTAAACACAATTATTGTGGCCAATGAACATTATAACAGTGTAAGCTTTTTACAATTTCAGTCTGGAAAGGGGGCCCCGCCGTTGTAGTTAGTCCCAGGCCTCTTGGGGGCGCTGTACCTACTCCATGCAGGGATAAGCCATCGGATTAAGGCCGGGTGCAGACGGACCACAAAACACGCGTCAATTGCAGACCCAATCTTTGCGTGGCGCGTTTGTGGTATAACATATTCTCCCGGGCTAATCACCGCAGCCGTGGTATAATACTCGGCAACCGTGTCTTTCTCGCCATAACTATTACCTACATCAACCCTATAAATTCTTGCTGAAGGGCGTAAAAATGTGTTTCAGCAGTAGCGTGAGGGCACAGACATCCGAGACGGCAGAGGGGCAAGTTTCAGTGAAAGGACACGCTGCTTTATTTTTCTGGGGTCTTTATTATTTTTTTTTTGCTAGTCACTCACTTTTTTTTTTACCGTTTTTTTTTTTTTTTTGTTACTTCAGGCCTCGAAGACCTCCAATTTAAAAATATAGGCTAAAAAATAGGTTGTATACTTAAAAATATAGGTTTTTATAGGTTATTTTTTCAGCAAATATATTGGCTTTTCTAGGGTTTTTTGGGTCTGTTTATTTTATTCAGCTTACTTAAAGGGCAGAAAAGGTGATTACTCTTATTTATTACAACAACAATTAGCTTCGCTCACTCTATTGGCGTTGACCCATGCTTCATATAATTTTAGTTGATTTCTTCTGATGGGTTTACCTTGTCGAACTTGACTCGGTCTCCACGAAAACGCATCTATTTCGCTTAATAACTAACAGGTAAATGAGATTGCAATTCAAAAACACATTGCTCTAGAACCAGCTTTTAATAATATAGGCTTTCATAGGTTGGCTACGACCCCTGTCACTTTTTTTCTTCTTGGGCTTCCTAACTTTCTTTTTTATCCTTTTCAGGGCTCTAAGCCCTTCCTCCTTTCAGTGCAGAAAAGCAAATATGGTATGTATTTTTCTTCAAAAAGGGCAGGGGATAATCACCCCCCCCCCCCACGCCACTGTGCTTCAGTAGTACATCGATGCTGTCAGCCATTATTCATTTAGAAGGCTAAGTTTTTTCGTGTTCTTTCGGAGTACTGGTTGATTTTAATGTCTTGCTTTAAATGTTGTTACGTTGTATTTCTAATTGCTCACCATCTTGACGAACGTGCAGTTTTATTTTACGGCATATTTTTTTTTTAGCTTTTTCTATTTTTTTTATGTCCTTCGTATTCGGGTGTGAAAAATCGTCTAAATATTTGAAAAAAAAAATTCGCTGCTTTCAGTTATTTTCTTTTGTGTTTTGTACGCGCTGTCTGTGTTTGTCTATAAATGTTTGACCATTACACAGGAAAAATGTATTAAATTTCGTGTGCCTAAAATTTCATGAACGGTATTTAGCCTAACGGGATTTGCCCTTTAGGCAAAAGCTTTTTAAAGGCGCTTGTTTGCCATTTCGATAGCGTTGCCTGTATTCTAAACACAGCATCCACGTTCCAGATTCTCCGTCATCCAATAGGCTGATGTGGGTCACGTGATCACGTTATAGCGATGAAAATCGCGGCGCTGCTGCGAATAGTCATGTTCCATTTTTTATTTACCGGTATTTTCTTTATATTGCTCGAAGATTCTACTACGGTGCTGCATTTAGGCGGTAATAAGGCGATTTCAATCTGCTTTCTTTTTGGCAAAACGGGATTTAGCGAAACGGGAAGTTACCGTTGGGCCAACCACCAATCTATGTGCCTTTATTTTCGTAATTTTAATCCTGATTGTGCAACGTTAACTCTCCCTGAAATACCCACTAGATCCACAAGACCTTGAACACACGTGCAACATCAACTCCGGATTCGCACCGAACCAGCTAATTACTACGCGATTAGATCGGCAGATGGCGCCCGCCCACAAACAAAAGAATGAAAAGACGGAACAAATAATTTAGAACGGCGCGTAATTTATTATTAACACTGTCCCACGCGTTATGTTCCGGCGGAAAATCGGAGCAATTACAATAGAATGCATGAATATTAATCACATTCACAAACCCTCTAATTAGCATTTTAATTGGAGACTCCGATTCGTTCCGTACCGTCATCACTGATAACCCATTTTGCACCGGGAAGGAAACATGACACTTTCCCGTGAACCTGAACTTGAGTTAGGCTTAGCCGCAAGGCATGGCGAGTTCGTTTCGTTTTCCCTCATGACGTCACGGTCTACAAGATTTACTTCGGCGGCTCCCAGCGGCTTAGTTTCCTATTTTCTTCCTCTAATCCCACTTCCTCCCTCCTTCAGGCTACACTTTTCCCTAAACATCCACCAGCTCGAGGCGAAACCAGCAAGTCACGTTTTTACGTCATCATTTGCACACGCGCCCATGTTTTAAAGATTCCTTGGCTTGGCGGCGCAACGCGTTACCACTGACCTCTATACAGAACGTGTTGGGACCGAGTCGAAAAAACAGAATTCTGATTATAATGTCTGGAGCTTGCGTAGGTTTAGCACACGGATGTACCGAATATGAAGTTTGCCGAATACCTATATTTGGTGCCGAAGTTTTAAGATATTCAATAACACCGAATAAGGGCACGTTTACGCAACCACTCGCTTTTGCATTCGCGCAGCTAGAAGCTAGAAATCACTTCAAATTCCAACATGGCGGCGGTTTTATGTCTGCCGCCTCGCAACGAAAACAGCAAATATCGTGAGTTCAGAAGCGTTTGGGAAAATTGTTTCGTCGTGAGGAATTCTTTACATTATTGGCACGGATTATAAGACTGCAAGTATTTACTCAAACGATGTCGGATTTAGCTAATCCATTTAGCGTTGTTACCATGACAATGTCACCTTTGCCATCGCTATTGAGTTCTAGCTGCGAGAATGCAAAGGCGAGTCGCTGCATAAACGCGCCCTAATGATAGAATATTTGTATCACTATTAAGCAGTGATCAAACGACGGCAGAATAAATAGCTACTCGCAGCGAGAATTCAAAATCCAACATGGCGTCCATTTCGGAGTTATCGATTCGAAGACAAACCTTCGAATGCCGGTATTCAGGAATCTGTCCGTCGTCGTGTACTGCAGTAAAAATTGTTTTCTTGTTGTCTTAAATCGACGCTGTCATGTTGCAAGCATCGTACGTCGTGTCGCGAGGCACGAGGAGAAAATTTGCGTCCGCGTTGTTGCCATGGTTACTACGTACAGACAACTTGAAAGCCGCATTCTCCGACAAAGGCGAGAAGCAGCCAGCAGATTTACTATCAACCAAGTAAAAGCTAGCGAGCGAGAAAATCATCCTTGCGTGAACGCGCCCTTACTGTTATCTGAATACTACACCAATTACCAGTAAATTGACATTTTTTTATTAAAATATGTGGCGCCGTATTGAACATTAGGAAGACAGTAATTGACCAAATATACCAAATTGCGCACTGACGGGCGCGGGTCCAAGGTGGGGGGGGGGGACGGTGGGAGCGATCGCCCCTCCTAAAACCGAATCAGGCACACGAGCTGGTAATACAGTATTATTGTTTAAAATCATCTTCACTGATTGTGCAAATTTATTACGATTCCCTACACTGACAGAGGCATACTTACAAAAGCATCATAATTACAGGTTTTTTTAATGTTAGTTTTGCCCTTTTTTCTTGCTTTCGTCCATTGGTATAGCCTACTATACGCAAAACAAAAATGGACGAAAGCAAAATAAAAGTGAAAGAAAGCACAATGAAAGGACGGAACCAACGTGAAAAAAACCTGTAAAAAATGTTAATTCTTTACTCTATGCTGTTTCAAAAATATTTCCCAATTTTTAAGGTAGCAGAATAGCGCTCAAAAAAAAAATCCACAACATGAAGAATCGAATAAGACAGCTCTAAGAATAAGACGAATTTATTATATCCAGAATTTTCAGCCTTGAAACATGAATTTGTGGGTTAAAAAGCTTTCTTTTACTGGTTAAAAAAATCCAGTGGAAAAAGGGAGTGCGTTACATAAGTCTTGCTTCCATCTTC
>JAHWFP010034560.1:84263-109552 GCA_023313725.1 Lithobius niger | reverse complement strand
TTCTAGCTGCGAGAATGCAAAGGCGAGTCGCTGCGTAAACGCGCCCTAATTTGATTCAAATTACCTGCCGCGCTCGCTGCGACTAAACGCATAACATCAGAAGCCGCAACTAATCCCAAATTACTTCCAATTAGGCATGCCTCTTTAACTTCTGCAATGTTAAATTTTTGAAGACTATTTTGATTCTACCTTGCGAAACGGGATTCTGCAAAACGGGAATTCCCGTTTGGGAGAAGGTGACCATCATGTGTATAACTAGCTATTTTAAAAGAGAACCTTGGCATTGACCTAGTGACGACCAAGCATTCCAAACAATATCTAAAGTACACGTTTTTCCGTCTGTATTGCCCGTTTTCAAAACACTAATAAATCAATTGGTCTTACGCTACCACTGCTTATCTCTGTCAAGTGTTTGCCTTTTAAAGCTCCATTACACAGAAATAAGGTATTAAATTTCGTGTACGTGAAATTTTGTCAAATTCGTTTTGGCGAAACGGGAGTTCACCGCCTAGGTTACAGGTAAAGCAACATATGACCGTATGACCGTCCGCCTGCCTTATGACAGCTACGCGTCGATCGCAACCGCGCATTTATCACAATCAAGGTCAACTGAGACAGTATCTTCGTTACTCGCAGCAACAAACGGAGCTACTATTTCAGTTGGCAGTGTGCCTAATAGACAAGCCAGCGTGAACGCATTAATTGTGTCGTCACAAACCGGAATGATTCAGTATTTTAAAATCGTAATTTATAATTTTCTAGGCTAGCATCTTACAATTTTGCTTCGGCGATCTATTGGAATAATTAATTTTAATTTTTACCGCATTAGTCTTTTAGATTTTTGATCTCATGGTAATTATTAGAAAATTAGTACATGTACACACGGAGATGAAACGTCATGATTATTGTACGCGCGCAATGCATCATATAGTGCGAGACGCGGTAAATAAAGTTAACAATTATTCAACAGAAAATCTCCTAGACGCCACATTTTAAAACGGATTTTCAGCAGGGGAAAGACTAACGGTAAGTAAATGGACCTTTGGGGCCGTACTCGATGTGGAGGATCGAGAAAAATGGCGCTGGGAGGTATATGCCTTTAAACAATAAAACTCTTCAGTTTCCTTCCTCCATGTTCGCGACTCACAACTTCCTCAGGCGTGAAAGAAACGTGTTTTGATCAGATCTCATACATCTATTGATAAAAATCACTACAACAAGCAACGCCCATTTTCAAACGCCATACACACCCCACCGAGAGAGCTGTCAGCATCGGACACCGAAATCAATTTCGGGGGAGGTGAATGAAAAAAGAAAACAAGACAGCACCAAAAGGCGGTTAGTATTCCGGCGGATGCTTGGTCTGTAGTGGGTGGGGCGTACAACACCCCCTTGGGGCCTCGCGAGTTGCATCGCCCGCGGGCGTGGGCGAGCGTACCCGCTCGGGGAATAGGTTTGGTGGCACATTGTGTTGCTCATGGTCGGACCACGGGGTCATCAATCATGGGCACGGTCACGTACAGATTGGGTGTGCTAGCTCGCCCGTCCGCAACGCGGATTGGGCGTCGGGCAACCAACCATTTAAATCTTCCCTTGTGGTTGTTACACGGTGTTGTTGCTGTTGTTTGTGTTTGGTTTCGTCCGGCTGCAGGGTACAAGAGACGAAGGTGGTGCTGGGCCTTCGTACGTGAAGGATTATAACAGGGCCGTACTTGAGAATGGGTGATACTGTATTAGGTCTACCGTAACGTTACCGTCTACTCCATGCCATAACTTAACCTAACCTTAGCTAACCTAGACGTATTGGTGAATTTATTTGATGGTAGACCGCATCCTTCATTAGTAGCGTCACGGTAGGCCGCAAACTACAGCCCCGTGAATGATGTCAGGCGAGGAGTTGCGGAGGAGGGTTAAAAAAAAAGGGTTAAAGGGTTTAACGAGCGTTAACCACTCCTGATCATCTGCCCGAAGCCCTAAGGCCAGGAGGAGGGTAGGAGGAGGAGGAGGAGGAGGAGGAGGGTTGCGGAGGAGGGTAGGTGGTAGGACAACAATCAAATTAAAGGGCAATTACATTTATTTTGACATGCATGTGCGACGTTTGGATCACTTAAACAATAACCAAACACAAGAATTGCGGTAAGAATACGTTACGTACGTCCGATATAACAATTTAATTACTGCATCACCAAAACACGACACGAGGTCGCCATTGTTTTGCTGGAACGCGCAAAAATTAATGCCGACAGACGGATCTCTTAGATTTCGACTCGCAGCCGATTGAGATAGCTGTATTGACTGTGAGGAGCTCAAGCGTCCGACGGCCTTAGCTGGCCACTACACTGCCGGCCAGCTAAGGCCGCCAGACGCTTGAGCTCCTCACATTCAATACAGCTATCTCAATCGGCTGCGAGCCGAAATCGAATAGTGACATCTGTCGGCATTAATTTCTGAGCGTTCCAGCAAAACAATGGCGACCTCCGCGTCGTGTTTTGGTGATGCAGTAATTAAATTGTTATATCGGACTTATTCTTACTGCAATACTTGTGTTTAGTTATTGTGTAAGTGATCCAAAAGTCAAACATGCATGTCAAAATGGATGTAATTGCCCTTTAATGCCCATTGTAAACAGCGTGGTTGAACGTTCGCTCAGCTCGGTATACATTTTGATGCTCTTCATTGGCACCCCTTCGTTTTTTGGTGCACCACCCCCCCTCCCAACAAAAAATCCATGGCCACGACGTCATGAATTACACCGACGTAATGAAGTGCACGGATATTCCAGAGATCATTAATTTTAAATTTGACACATGGCAGATACACACATTTTTGTACTATTTTTATACAATTTTTTTTTATGTGATACATATAGACGAAAAGAACAATCTTACAATTTTGAATCATCATTAAGACTAGTGTTTGATCATACAACAACCAGACTCGATCAATGCGGTCTCGAAGCTGCTCCTTCGAGAAGCGAGCTGTCCTGAAAAGCTTTCCCACTATACTTTCCCTTCTACCATACGCGTGGTGATGTTGCTGGTGCCTGCTGCCCGACCTCTTTCCAATGAAAACTAAATGTTCTTCAATAACTTTTTTTTTAATAACCTAATTTTGTCCCCCCCCAGCGGGGCCCCAAAAAAAAAAAGAGAGTCCCTCTGATTACGGCCCTTAACCCACCCCTGTGGTTGCCAAACAATCAAGTTAGTGTTGCTTGTTTCCACTTACTTCCAGAATGGAGTACAAACATGCACGCACCCAAGTACAGTACATCGGGACTAGGAACTGAAGGGGGAAGCGCCGATTGAGTGAGCGAAGCGAACGAAAATCAGCGTTTGTTGCACTGGTTAGCCAGTCGACAAGAGAACACTAAAAAGCTCCAAGCAGTGTACGAGTAAATTGCAACATACAATGTACATAAACCAAACCGTGTAAATTTGGCTGATGTAACGGTTATTGGGCAACAGAAAATATGAAAATTATCAATATGAAAAATAATAGATATAATATGCTTCCAGAACAAAAAAAGGTAGAGCTGAAGATAAGACGGTGTGACCTTCCGTACGTTCTACAGACCTATGAAAGTTGTGATATCCAACCAAAACTGGTATAAGAAAAGCCGCCAAGTTTCCCAAAAGTGTTGGCCATTGAAGGTAGTGATATCACTCAGCCAGGAAACAGCCGCCAACGTTAATCCTAGTAGCCAAGTTAATCGCACCGAATAATGTTGAAAATACGAAATTTTGAAGATTTCTACCGCCCCAATAGCAATGTTCTAGTTTTCATTTAAAGGAATACTAAACCCTCACTTTTCCAATTTTTATAATGATAGCTAAGACCCTAAAAACCCCTTCAAAACTTATAAAATGTCACTTGCTTCCTTCCTTACGTCGTAATAAATTAAAATAAGTGCGTTTTTTAAGACACCCAACCGAACGTAGCAGCACGAGAGCTCGCGACTATGGAGGTTTCGTGAAGCAGCGTGACGTCAAAACCATAACGGAAGTGGGGAGCGCATCCTTCCCATCGTGCAGCGCGCGCGCGACCACTCTGCTTGTAAACAAACATGGCTACCAACAATGCTGTCGCTGTCAATTCGTTGCAGCCTTATCAGTTTGAACCTGTTGCAAGTGGTAAACGGAAGGCAAAAAGATGCGAAATCGCTAGGAAAACACTAAAGAAGCCAGAAGACCCGTGGGATCCCGCCAGCGATGACCTGTCGTGGGGTAGATGCCAGAAATGCCCGCACTACGAGAATCCCAGGCGATGCCGTTTTGTTTCTGGCGCACGCGCACGTTACGCAGACAGGTGGAAGGCGCCATAAAAGTAATGACGTCACGACGCGTGGTGGTTCAAACGGGATTTTCTCCAGAGCTTGTGCATCGTCTGCTTAAATCAGGTAGTTTAAAAATTCGTACGGCTTAAACACTGACACCCATTGACGACGGATATCTGTTAACATTAATTCCAGTATCTAAACTATCGATAAAAAAAAAATCCATTGTTGGAGGGTTTAGTATTCTTTTAACTTTCGAACTATCAAGTTGGTGCGATTAACTTGGCGAATAGAATTAACCTTGGCGGCCTTTCCCTGGCTAAATATCACTACCTTCAGTGGTCGTCTCTTTTGGGATACTTGGCGGCTTCTCTTATATTAGTTTTGGTTTTGGATGGATGTAGATAACTGCATCATTAAAATTCCTGTTCGATTAATTCCGTGGTTGCCACCGGGGTGCAACAGTCTTTCACAAAATTTCACTTCACACATTTTTATTTTTTTTTTTACAATTTTTCGCACACGTTGTATTTAAATTTTCATATTTGGCTTTTCACCTCGGCTTCCCGAACTTTTCACAATTTCCACAGCAGAGACTGTATTTTTTTTATATTTATTTCTTCAAACAGACCAGCAAAGCATCATGGGGGACATTGCCTTCTGGGTATAGCAAAAGAAAACCTTTCTTGGCGTGAAGCAGGATCCTACCGCCATCTTGCGGCAGACTATTGAAAACTTAATCGAGTAACCTAAATACGTAAAACGGAGTTGGAAAACTACTTTATTTTATTTATTATTCATGGCACATCGCAATTTCTATCCTAGAATTTTAAAAAATTCACATTTTTTCACAGTTTTATTGGAGAGGCCAGAAATTTTTCATTTTTTTCATATTTTCCAAATTGGTGGGCCAGTCCTGTAATTCTGATGTAAAAAATAAAAATTCCCGAAACCCTCTTGACAAACTTTATTGATTTATGCGAAAATTGATTTACGGAAAATTTATCGAACATTTGAAATGAATGGGATAGGGTATCACGGCTCCAGACGTACAGAGAGGCAGACCATAACAGGATAAATAGTTCCTTTGTTCTACTTACCACCGCGCATCACATAAAAAAATGTGTGTGTGTGTATGTAATAAATATTTTCCAAGGAAGGCGGGATTTAACAGAATTTACGAACCATTTCATAAATCACTCTCCGTAGTGGCGCAGTGCCCCTTTATTTTATGCACAATTTGCCGTTTGCCCACCACAATGCACAATTAATCACTGTGCAGTTTAAAAAGATAATGCAAAACTGTCAGTATACCATTAAAATTCCTTCGAAATCGCGTGCCGTTTCGGTGCAAAAACATTTCATCAACGACAAGCATGTTATAATCGTAACAGTTCGGTTCCATGACAAACCCGGGACAAGGGGGTCCTTTTTTTTTTCTGATTGGTAGCAAGATTGGTGGCATTTGATATAGCGTGCTATCGCATCATTTTGCGTGCATTTCCGCAATAGAAGTCAGCAGGACCCATACTACCTTTGTGTTGTTTTTATTGCCTGTCGTATATTTAGACGTAATTTCGGTCCGGCGACGGAGGTGTAATGATGTCAGTGTGACTGAAAATCTGATAAATCGTTTACTTTTGTTTATTTTTTTTTTAAATACGTCGAATTTTTTTGTTTTTTTTTTTTTGTTTATTCGAGTGAGTGTATTAAACATATCGCAAACCTTTATACACGTGTCTTGCACGAAAGCAAAATCGCAGAAAACAAAAAAAAAAAGCCTTGAAAAAAAGCTGAAAGAAGAAATGGAAAGAAAAGAAGCCGCGGAAAGGATAGCTAAAAAAGTAAAAACACAGAAAAAGTTTTAAAAAAGGTAAAGGCTAACAAAAAAAAACTAATTTCGTTTGTTTTTTGGTGATGATTAGGTTAGAATTTCAACTGGCAATGAACGCGTTTCACTGGGTAATAACTTTCATAGTGCTTTTTTTCCCGAGCTTTTTATTTCCGCGGGTCTTTTTATTCTCCCCCCCCCCCCCCAACCCTCCTACAACAATCAGAGACTACCAGGTTCGAATCTTTGGATTTGCCCCTCACGATTTGTACTTTGAGTGCTCGGCATTTTTATCATCGGTTGCTTTTGCCAGTCAGGGAGCGACATGCACGAAAGCCGACTGTTTACGACGAACGGCTGCCATTTTGTTTTCTTTGTCTGGGTATTTTACGGTTTTTACCTGACTGCGTGGCGCTCTATTGATAGATTTTCGCATCGTTCAAATTTTTTTATTAAACAATTTAAACGAAAGCGCATTTTTCCTTTAAAGAAAACCTTGTGATCTGCTTCAATACATGATCGCGAGTCATTGTGCAAGAAAAATGCACACAACAAAACCACACACAAAAAATTAAAAAATTAAAAATGGAACAAACGCCGCCAAAAGAAAGAAAGAAATCATGATCACATACGATCACAAAAATGAACAAAATTCATTAATCCAAAATGCAAAAAAAGAAAAAATTGGCAGAGCTTAAACTCAATCAACAGAAATTAAAAACACCACGACTCCTTCCCAACCAAATCAACTAGAGCTTCAGCTCCTTATTATGGTGGTAGGTAGGTAGCCTTTAAACACTTTAGCCGTTAATACATTTCAAACATTGTTTTCCAAAATCGATTCGCTTACGTCACACGTGGTGAACTCTAAATACCGCTACTATAGAAGCTTAGAATCACATATGCGCCCCCCCCCCCCCCCACAAGGACGCCCCCCTTCGACAATAATCCTCCTTCTGCCTACCGCAATCCAAATCCAATTACTCCAAGCTCAAATCGAAATGCTGCGCGGTTAGAACGCGAAACAAGGGTTCCAAACGCGGACGAGGATTCGGTTTATTTAAAAGACATCGTTCTCATCGCATTTGTCACCGTGGATCGCACCAATTAAGCGCCAGCGAGCTTTAAAAGCATAAAATGCCGATATCCGTATAGTCTGCATAAAGCTCCAGGCATTCCCATATTTTTGCCGCAAGGGCTTTCGGGAAGGGGTCAGCGAAGAAGCCAAGGCGCGTGGTCGCACTTCATCACGCCTACAGAGGACATCATCAATCACGTGACCATCCGGGCAGAAGTCCAATATCACCTAGGTCTGACCCCTCTCTCCTAATGCAACTTCACTTCGACGTGACGTTGAGAGAGAACCTCTTCACAGCACCACCTCCCAACTCGCGTAAATTCCTTTGCTATGCAACTAATAAAAATATACCCCCTTCCCCCGTATCAATCCCCCCCCCCACCCCACCAACTCACCTCACCACCCTGTCTGCTTTGTCCTGGCCCTTCTTCTGATAGTTACCTTAAGAACTCTCCAAATTTGTTAGCGCAATCCACAACCACAGAGTCCAGTTTCCGACCAGTTTCCGGTGGAAGAAAACGCGGAAAGTTATGGAAAAATAAACTGGATAGTTTGGAAGATAGACCAATACTGTGCGAAAAAACTTTAAGGAAAAATAGTGGTGTATACAAACTGTTGTCCATACATCTGGGTTAAAAAAGTGTTTCCATTGGAATCAAGATATAATGTTTTGGGGAGGAGAGTTTGTGACTGAAATGCCTTAGATTCATTCATATTAGTTTCGTCTAAGTTTATAAAGGGTGCCATGTGTTTTGTGTGGGAATTTCAGCCTAAAAATAAACTAAACTAAACGAAACTAGCTTGTATTTAATTTTTATTTAGTTTCTCTTGGTTGGTTGCAATTTAGTTTACTTTAGATTTGGGCTGAAAAATTAGCAAAAATTGCCAGATGGAACACGTGGCGCCCTCTGAAAACTCCCGCAGAACTAATAGGAATGAATCTAATACGTTTCAATAAGGGCTTTTTGTTGTTACAAATTCTCCTCCCAAACCCTATAAATTCTTGATAGAATCAAGGATGGTTATGGGATAAGACCCTATACGCGTTTATTTTTAACACCACGTATACTAAGGAGTAAAGTAGTACGTTGGCACTACGCTTGGTGGCTCAACATGTAGCCAAGTGTGTATTCGTGTGATTAGGACTCAATTTTAGTAATTAGGCCTACGATTTGAGTAATTAGACCTACGATTTGAGTAATTAGGCTTACTACTGAGTAATTACCCATGATTTGAGTAGTTAGGCCTATGATTTTAGTAATTAGGTCTATATATGAGTGAGTAATTATAGGCCTATGATTTGAGTAATTAGGCCTACGATTTGAGTAATTGCGATTTGAATAATTAGGCCTACGATTTGAGTAATTAGGTCAAGGGGCGCGTGCGAGTGACTGCTTGTCTCAGATCGAGGAATCGTGCTGAGCCAAGTGTCACAACTTTCCGTTTTCATCACCCTACTGACGATTCATATATCATTTTTCAAGATACATGTATCACTTTTCCAGGCATGGATTTCATTTACTTTTCAGGTTTTCAAGTACTCGCAAGAACCTGAATTATCCTGAACAGCTAGCCTAAGCACACAGAGACGATTAGTGTTCCAGCGATGTCGTTTAGCCGCCAAGTAGAATGCACTAATAATTATCTGACATATCGTGTGCAAAAGTTTTTTTTTTAATGGTAAAAAAAAAAATTGACTACAGCAGTAAGGTTTCACGTGAACTAAACAGTACAGCACCACTGCAGTACCTGAAACCTTATAGAAAAGTTAAAGGGATATACCTCCCAGCGCCATTTTTCTCGATCCACCACATCAAGTACGGCCCCAAAGGTCTATTTACTTACCGTTAGTCTTTCCCTTGCTAAAAAACCGTTTTAAAATGTGGCGTCTAGGAGATTTTCTGTTGAATATTGTTAACTATATTTCTATATTTAAGAACGACCCGTAACTATATGACGCATTGCGCAGGTACAATAATCGTGACGTTTCATCTCTGTGTGTACATCTACTAATTTTCTAATAATTACCATAAGATCTAAAATCTAATAGACTAATGCGATAAAAATTGAAATTAATTATTCCAATAGATCGCCGAAGCAAAATTGTAAGACACTAGCCTAGAAAATTATAAATTGTGATTTTAAAATACGAGAATCATCCCGGTTTGTGACGACACAATCGTTGACTTGATTCTGTCTCGTGTACTATTTCCAAAGCCAACCGAGACGGCAGCTATGCAAGAAACGAAGCTACCATCCCAGCCGACCTTGGCGCTGTAATTGCTCGGATAACGATCTGCGCGTAGCTGTAATTTGGCACGCGGAATGGTATAAGGCAGGCCGGGTGTCCCTTAATATGTGTTCCTATGCTGTTTTCACTTCGGATCAGTTAAACCTTACCTTAAGCAGCAAACGAGTTCGTTTTTGTTTTCGAATTATCCATTAAGGCCAGGCCCAACGTTTAAGTAACTTTCAACCTCAGCTTCAATGAAAAGAGTTTAAACGAAGTAAAATTAAAAAAAAAAAAAAAAAAACAGATGAGAGAACAAAAAAAGGAGACTGAACAATTCCACCGAGATTAGAATCTTGGTCGTGCTGGCGTCAAACATCCCCGAGTATAATTAAACGAATTAATTGTGGGTCTTTCAATGATTTATTAATTTTCACGAACTCATTAAGGGAGTTTTTCCTTTTCCCCCCAACTTTTCAATACAAACGCAAAAGCGTTAATTATTCAGACTGGAGTTGGAATTGGAAAGCAGGACGAAAATGTTTCTGCAGTCACAAAAAAAACAAAAAAAAACTGCCCGCCACCCAAAAAGAACCGGGATGGAGGGGATTGGGGGAGGAGGGGGGGGGGGAGGAATACCACTTTTTCCCGATAAAAATCTGCGTTCAGCACGAAAGTCACCCAGCTCGAATCTATTCAAGAACGACAATCACGACACATATTACGGAGCTAAAATAAAAAGTTTTTAAGAATAATAAATTTGCAAACGATAAAGGGGAAGAAAATATATGTAGGGGAACAGATGGGTTGGAATTGGCTAAAATAGGGTTAGAAAAAACGTGGGTTGGTAGAACTAAAAAAAACATCCATGCGATGATAAACGACTGCAATGTATTGTGTCATATGAGTAGCACGCACAAACGGATGAAGGTAAGGGGGAAAACAACCTTTTTTTTTTCAGTTTTCGTATAATGATGGGTTTGGATAGCTTTAGGCGAGTTTTGAACAAGCCTCCTGTATAAATATATAAGGGAGAGAACTCCTCTGATTCAGCTAACGCCCACTTGCGGGCACAAGAGGTCCAATTCTCATTTTCTTTACATCGAAAAATAATAAATACTAGGACCTAGACCTAGTTTGGGCTAATGAGTGCTTATGAAACATTCGTTAATGCAAACTAGCCACATCGCTCGCTTCTCTCGCTCCGTTGGCGTCGTCTCGCTTCGCTCGAGGAGGTGACTTATTCACATAGTACTAACTGACTGATAGTTCGCTCCCATAATAAACTTTGCATGAACGAACTATGACGTCATGAACAAACATGAGTAAAAAAAAAAATTTGACGTCATTTTGAAGGTTTTTTCGCGTGATTATAATATTAAATTACAGCGATGAAAATAGGTATAACCGAAAGCAATTTAATTATCTTTTATTTGGTCCAACGCCTATCTTTGTAGGTGCTTTGGTTCAAGAGGAGCAGAGGTTATGCTGCTTAGGTTGTAATTGGAAAATAAGGGTTCCACTTGCGTTTCAAATGTCAGCAACTGCCAACAAATCGACAAAAATCGCGCGTTTTAGGCCTAAGAAATCCAGGCTTACAGCGTTGGCTTCAGTAAAACGCTCTTCTTTTTTCCCACCAATGCACCTTGCAGCTAACCCAGTAACTGGCTCCACCATAGAGTTATATCAAGACACACGCTAGTGTGTCGCCCGCCAAGATAAAACGAAAACATCCAGATAATATGTATATATGAGCATGGCGACCACTAGACACGTTGTGTCTTTACAGCAAAGGGAGTTTGGCTGTTTTCAGGCATGTGAGGATAAATAACAATGTTTAGAAAAGGCTGAAACTTGTTTGATCGGGAGACTTTGGTCGCCTGACAACATAAAAGTCACTGTTAGACCCATAGCTTAACGTTTTCTTGTTGAAAAAACGACGTGAATAACGATGATATTTACCTAATTCTTACTACTAACGCTTTTTATTTGTATCACGAAAATAAATTCTTCCATGTGGTAAATAGAGCTGGTTCTTAGCTCATTTTGCAGGTATTGCTCTGGAGATGTGCCCTTTTCATATGGACCCTTTTCATTGGTTAAGTGGTTCAGGGTTAGGGAGCTCCAATGGTCCAAATTGATTGTTTTACATTGTTTTAAACATCAAAGGGTCAAATGGTTTTAGCGAGCGTTATCTGCCCGACGAAGCCCTAAGGCCAATGTTTTAAACATTGTTTTTATGCAACAATGCCAAACTGACAATTAAAGAAATTCATGCGTTTGCAAGGAGATACTGCAATACTAATGAAAATCCTAATCAAATGAAAAAAGGTGACTGGTCTCCTCAAAATCTAACGAAACCAAAAAAAAAAAGAAATGGACCAGAAAACTAGATTGGCATTTCAAAATGGATTTCATCAATTTGGACCAAAAATTACTGATATCTACCCCAAAATAAAACTTGTTAAGGATTCCCGCCAAGCTTTTCGGCCGTGTGAAGCCGTGATATCAAACGCCAAGCTAATCCCACCGACTAATACTTCAAACGTTAAGTGAATCAATTGAAAATTGCGCAGTAAGCAATTTTCATGTATTTCATTTAACCTTCGAAATCTTAGTCGGTGGGATTAGCTTGGCGAAAGAGCTTGGCGTTTGATATCACGACTTCACACGGCCGAAAAGCTTGGCGCGAATCCTTAACAAGTTTTGTTTTGGGGTAGAGATCAGTAATACTACGTCGTGTCACTGCCATTTTGGAACGTCTTTATAGCTAAGGCTGTCAGATTTGAACAGCTAATATTGTAAACAAATGAAAATAAGATGATTGACTTTAATTGACGTCGTCGTTATGAGATGTCAGAATTATAAGATGCCAGATATGTAAGATGCCTACTAAAGATCTGCCTTTAAGATGCCAAACTGCTAAGATGGCGAAAACATCTTAAAAACAGAAGCAAAATTTTAAGATGCCAAAAAAAATCTTAAAAACGGATGCAAATTTCACCTCTTAGTTTAAGATGCTTATTTTTTTGCCGTGAAAGTGCATAGTAATTCCCAAGTAGTCCCCTCTTGTACCCAGCTTTGCTAATACAACAACCGCAACTACTCGTCTACTACTACAGATACTATAACTCCATTACTACCTGGTGCCCCGAGGAATTAATTTCCTGTCTTCCCATTGATGACTAGTCAGTAATTCAACACTCCCAAGTTGTTGTTTAGCTAGAGATGCGCCCTCTGCTACATCACAGGGGCATTTGAACCCACCCCCACAAACAGAACACATGCCATAGTTCCGGAGTTGAGAGTGAAATTTGGAAAAATAAACAAATAAGGCATCCGTTACAGCTGATAAAATACAAATAAAATGGAAGTCTTATCGTTTCAAACCAATTAAAATTAGTGATCGTTTCATGGACACTGACATATTTTCAGCATTCAAACCCCCCCCCCCCCCACCACCACCGTCCTCGAAAAGTGGGGGGTAAATCTCTGGGGCCCCACTCTGAACACAATTTCCGTTGCCCTTTCCCTCTTCCCCCACAACACAATTCTTGCTTGCGTTATTAAAAGCATCACTAACAAAATTGACTGTCTCTGCAACGTATCGACGGAAACACCAGTTTTGAGACACCAGTTCGATGCGTTACTTGGAGCAAACAATTATTCAAATCAGTTTAGTGATTCCCCGGTGAAAAAGGTAAGCTAATAATCCAGACTCAAGATTGAGCCGCTAACCCCACCCAACCAACCTGTATATGTAATCGGCCGTCCTATAAGCTTTAAATCCGACAGCCAACAGTGTGGGGAAAAGAAAAATGGGGCGCAAAACCTTCAACAAACAAAATGATGTGAGCCTCAATAAACAATCACGGTGTGATAACACAATCAGAAAACAAACTGTAGAATTGAGGGGAAGAATAAGTTGAAAGTCTGCCTCCACAGACTTCAAAATTATTTCTTTTTACGCGTATCACTAGATTTTCATTATACAGGGTGATCAGTTAAGTTATGACCCAGCTTGATAGCTCAGTACTACTGAACGATACGTTATGAGACCCGGGTGATGTGATGAGGCCAAGAGGGGCCATGGATTGGTCAAGAAATGGATGACCTTGCCAAATGTATCAAGGTCATTCAATTGCTAACTTCTTAAATATGCATCACACACCACGAGTGTAAATTAGGAATATGTAGGGAACAAACAAAATGACCAACGCAAAAAAAAAAAAAACAGAACGAAAATCGGACCAGATTAGCTGGACCGTCTGTAAAATGGCTACTTTCAACTCCTGAATGGCATTCCATTCAAACATTCCGTCGTGCAGGGAAACATCGCCTACATCGCAATCTTTCGGCCCCGACGATGATTGGAGGTTTCCCGGATCGAATCCCCGGGCTGGCACCTACCTTTACAAGATATTTCGTCTTCTCTAAAAATCAGGTAATGTTAAAAATTGAGCCGGTTCAGCCATACAAGCAGTAACTGCTTCGGCTGACTTAAGGCTCGTCAAAATTTCTAAAAGAAAAAAAAAAAAAAAAAAATTTCAGGGGTAGAAAGTAGCCATTTTACGTACATTGTTAAGTCCTGGAAATCTGGTCCGATTTTCGTTGTTTATTGCATTGGTAACCAGGGTTCAGACAATTTTTTTATTCTCAATTTCCCTGACATTTCCAGGTTTTCCAGGTGTATCCAATATCAATTTCCAGGTGTTTATAAGATGTTTAGTTAGGGAAACAGGCAGTAGCTAATGTTTTTATTAATGTTTGTACAAAAATAATCCAACACCCCAGAAAATAGTTGTTTAGACAGTAGTTCAGACGCGACTAAACGCATTTTCACCGCTGATATTGGAGCCTAAGATTTGTTTATTGAAATTATATCTAAAATTCTTAGAACACATTTTACAAATTAAAATATTTGCTACTAGCCTATAATTTTGTTTCTGGCAAAGAATCAGACCATTTGAGTTATATGAATGTCTAGTAAACAAATGACGCTCAAACTCAAAAATGTCAGTACTCATCACAACAGTATTGTGAATTTTCGATAGGCATTACCCGAAAATAAATATTTTCAGTCCTACTATCTTCGTCAGGCAGCAAGAAACGTGTGAATTAAGTACAGTCTATCCATCTGAAGAATGATACAATTATGTAGACTGTAGTTCACACGTTTCTTGCTGCCTGACGAAGATAGGAGGACTGAAAATATTTATTTTCGGGTAATGCCTATCGAAAATTCGCAATGCTGATGTGATGAGTATTGACATTTTTGAGTTTAGGCGTCATTTGTTTACTCGAAATTTTGTTTCTAATCTAAGTAATTCAATAGAACTAACAGATTAGACTCAAAGGCATTTTTTTTCAAAGTTCCCTGTCTTTTCCCTGATTTCAAAAAATTCTTGTTTTCCCTGAAATTTCCCTGAGATTTTAGCTCTATTTTCATTTCCCTGAGATTTAAAGGCTCTCCAGGCTTTGTCTGAACCCTGGTAACGTCTCTTTGTTCCCTGCGTATTCCTAATTTATACTCATGGTGTGTGATGCATATTTAAGAAAAAGCAGTTGAATGGCCTTGATAAAATTTGGTAACGTCGTCCATTTCTTGTCCAATCAATGGCCCCTCTTGGCCTCATCACTTCACCCGGGTCTCATAACATATCGTTCAGTGATCAGTGATGTTGAGAAATAAAAAGGTTTGTAAAGAATCTGCTCAAATTGTAGGTTGCCCACAGTGTCTACAAAAAAAATATATATATTTGGGTGGCGTGCAATCTTTCAACGACTGTGACGTTTCAATGACGAACGTTGAAAGTGATTGTGACGTTCCGTGGCACGATGTGGTAACTCACCAATGCAAAACAACCATACCAGTAGGCAATTTATACAGTAAGCTATAATCAAACTCAAGACAGAACCTTAACTAACTGAAACCACGAATGTATCTTAACAAATCACTGCTTTAATTAAGGCTTGCGTACATTTTGATATAGACCTTATGACAACTTTATTAGAGTTCAAGGACCAAGCACTGGATTTTCTATTTTTCCAGGAATTTCAAGAACTTGCAAATGTAAAACTGAAAATAGGTCCGAACACGGTTTTAGGATTACGAACGTTTTGTTGTTTCGCTTTTTTAAATTAGTTTTCCCTCTCGAAACGATTACATTTTGTTTTTGCGCTGTAGTGATCCACTGGTAAAGCACGTAGCTTGTACTGTAGCTTTTTGACGCGCACCCAGCGTTAGCCATGCGCCAGAAGGAGAGAGGGTCAATTTTGCTAGGTAAATCCTATCGGAAATCCTAGGTTCTTTTACATTCCACAATCGACATGAGCACGAGACATCACAGGGTCCTTCTCTGCCCGAAAATACCAGGGGTGGCTGAGGCCAGATTCGAGCCGGGGATCTCTGGCACTGGAGACGGTCATGCTAACCATCACGCCACCTTGCCCCATACGTAGCTTGTACTGGAACGATGCCTTCAAAATTGTTTCTAATCTACTAATTCAATAGAACTAACAGATTAGACTCAAAGCAGGGTTCGTACGGTTTGGGTAAAATAATATTCCATGACTTTTCCAAAATTTTCCATGTATCTAAAGCAAATTTTCCATGATGTTTTGCAAGGTCTATTCAGGGTTTTTATAATAGGCCTACAATTTGAAGGGCCATTATTTTGCCAGACTTTTCCCGTGCTGTAAGTTGTTTCAAAGGAGTAGGCCAGTAGAAATAAAATAAAAACACTGAGCAAAACTTGAAGTTGTTGTATTTGAATATTTGGTAAACTATTGCAACATACTGTTCTAGTTTAGCTCATTGCCTGTATCTTATTTTATTTCTCTCATGTCACACATACTGAGAATAAAATGCAATAAATTGCAGGTAATTGATGTTTTCTTAGCAACAGAAACAAAATTGAAATTTTTCATTGCATGTCAAAAAATAGGCCTAGTTAATACGTAGCTGGTGCGAAAAAAAAACAGCAATTGCTAACTAATGAACATGTACCATCTTATTTTTATTTGATCTATGGTAAGCCTAGACTTACAGGCCTATTGCACAAAAAATTGAAGATTTCATTTAGCTACCCTAATGTAGGCACATATTGTAATAAAAGTCCCAATTTTATTTATTGGTCGAAGGTAGCAATACAACCGATGTACAGCCGATAGGCCTATTTTCAAAGCTACTTTTTACTGGCGGTCAATTCACGCAGTTCTGACTTAACACTTTCTAATTCTTCTTTTTTCTCTTTAATGGATCGTCTATACGCATTAAATTGTACAATGCATTCCCTCTTCATGGTAGTCTCTGCTTCCTCCGCAGCTTTATTTGATGCAGCCTCTAATGACTCAATATCCAAAGAAAGTTGGTTTGCTTTTTCCTTTAATTCATTAAGTTTCTTATTGCCTGAAGAAGACTCATCGATACTTTGTTTCTTCTTTTTCTTCTCATTTTTTAAGTATTCATCATATTTAGCTCTTGAAGATTTTGCAGCTCGAATCATTGAAGACGTAATATGAATGTTGCAGACACCACCTACAGCCTTGACATGCTCCTGCATTAAACGCTGAGCTACGTAAGTGTCTCGTTTCTTGTTTTCAACAGTCAATTGTGCATTGATCGAAAATCCCCTCTCCACTGATGCCTGACCGTGCGAAAGTATGAGAACGATTCGAACAACTTTCCATAGATCAACATACTTCGCATTATTTTGCAAAAAATTTGCTAAGTATTCATCCACTCTAGTTGTTGAGCACTTAAAATTAGCAAACTTACTCTTGTTAGTTTTCACATCCGTTGCCAGGAAGTGGTCATACTGCTTTATCGTGACGTCACATTTCCTTTCCTCCATTTGCTTGGCTTCAACAAGCACCGTTAAAATACATTTGAATTTCTCACTGCATTTGTTGTCCTTTTCTACAGCCATTTCTTTGGGGTCAAAACAAATGGCATTTTGAACAAGACTGGATTTTAATGGAAGCTTAAGCAGTAGCTTTTGTAGCATTTTAGCGAGGCACTTTCTGCATTCCATTCTGAATTCCATTGCTCTGCGGTCGGAAATTTGTTTCATGGCCAAAAGTTCTTTAAGCAGTTTCTCAGCACAAAATCCTACGTCAACTTTAGAATAGTCTAGAAGATTCTCATCTTGCAATTTGAAGTTTGCTAATTTGTGGGTATCATCAAGGCCTTTAATCACATCATCTTTGACAACTCGTTTCATCAAATCTTTAAGCAATTTTTCTAAAGCGCAGGCCATGAAAGGAACCATCGGTTTATCAGTTTGAAACTGCACAAGGAATGGAGTCACTTCATTAGCTACAGTTACAAAAAACTGTAATTTAGCTTGCATTAGTGGGTCAGCGCATGCTTCCTTTACGTGTTCAAAAGTTTTGGTTTTGGGAGCAGTGAGAGATTTGTCTTTTTGCAGAGCTTTCACAAAAACTTTCAAGTAACGCAACATCTCAATCGCACGATTGGCAACTCTTATATTTTCAACCCACCTGTGTGGGCAGAATTTTAGAGGAAAAACACTGCTTCCAGCAACTGCAATGAAGCTCCCTTCTGGCTGGCGAGTCGTGAAAAAAATAATAAATGCACTTTAGGGCACCATCAACATCCCAACCAGTAATCTCAAACCCTGCTCTAAATGCATTGTGGATGTTGTGTAGCCCACAAGTACCTATGTCTATCAGACTCTTATCGTTCATCTTACTCAGAACTACAGTGGAAAAATCTTTATAAAATTTTAAATTGACGTTTGGGCCATCCATCGATATTTGGAGCATATTGTTCAGGTTTAAAGGCTTGGTCACAGATGTTATGTGTGTCACACAATCTGCCGCACGTCCATGGCCCATAAAAGCCGAATCAAAATATCTAGTATGAACATGTTTGGTACTAGCATCGTATAAACGAATATGGACATCCATCTGTTTTTCTTGTAGTTTTTCGTTTAACGATTCGTCAAACAGCAGAACAAACATATCACTTTTGTTAATATTCTGAACCAATTCATTTTTCAAAAAAGGCCCTAGTCCGTGATTTACAAGGTAAGCTGTTTTTTTTTCACCACATGTGAATGTTTTGGCGATATGACTATCGGGAAACATAAGACGAAATTCATTTCCAATTGATTCACAACTTTTGTAAGAGTAGTGTGCACTAACACATTTAAACGACCACAATATTTCCGCTTTCCAACTGTCTTCGTTTTGCACCCATTCTTTCAATTGACACGGTTTATTAGTAGGAGCTACGCGGTCTACTACTGTCACACTCGTTGACGACGACCCACATGCGGAAGATGCTACTACCACACTCGATGAAGACGACACAAATGCGGTAGACACACGTTTCCTTTTCACAAAATCGTGCATAGTCATGTTTTCACGCTTACGTTTCAATTTGTTATTGTGCTTTTGTGAATCCATGTGGCTTTTTACCGCAGCCACTCCCATGTTGGCAATGTCAAATGACGTAACGCACATCTTGCATCTTGCTCGAGTATCCGATTTAGGATCGTGCATTATCCATTCCGAAAATAATGAATCTTCATACCAAGCGTCTTGAAAACGGCAAGGCATTTCAAAAAATAGTTGAAACGAAATTCGCAATTAACCATCAATAATATCTAGGGAAAATCCCGACTTGGCACTGATGAGACTGGGCTCTGGGCATGCACGAACAACACCACAACGCTGGACGCGTTAGGCCTAACTAGGTCAAACAACGTTTACAAGCCTCTCTACAATTGGTCGAAAGAGATGAACCGCTGACGCTCATTGGCTAGCGTACCGTGTAGAATAAAATAGCCCGCGAACGCTACGGCGTTTACACTAAAGAGTAGTTTCGTACTTTAAAAAAAAAAATTTTAAAGTAAAATTTTTAAATAAAATTGAAAAGTAAAACAAAATCGAGAAAAAGGAAAAGACTTCAAAGAAATTGAATTCCATGACTTTTCCAGGACTTTTAAAAATCCGTACAGAAATTCCAGGTTTTCCAGGCCTGGAATTTCGAAAATTAAAATTCCATGACTTTCCAGGTTTTCCATGTCCTGTACGAACCCTGTCAAAGACACTTTTTCAAAGTTCCCCGTCTTTTCCCTGATTTCAAAAAATTTCTTATTTTCCCTGAGATTTTAGCTCTACTTTCATTTTCCCTGAGATTTACAGGTTCTCCAGCCTTCATTTGAACCCTGGTAACGTCCCTTTGTTCCTTTATTTATTTGATACAGGATTTGCACCGTTCGATTCGAATCTTAATTTCACATTACTTACTTCACGCGTAAATAGTCTAAGGTTAGAATGTTTAACTTATTTACTCAGATGTATACGCACACGTCGGTCAACACGTATTTACTCACGCATACACCGTCCTCCACCTTCATACAATTTGCACGCATGCGTCCAAATAAAAGCTGGCGTTTATAGTGTATGAATGAACACATTACAGAAAATACTTCCCAGCTAAACAACAGCGTCACCTGAGCGTAACAATGACACAACAAAATCAATACAACTCAAAATGAAGGAATTACGTTCTTGAGAAATGTATTTTTGTTTCTTCCAAGGTCAAAAGGGGAAAGAGAGTTCGTTGTTCGGGCTTAACATGACTTTCATTGTTATTGTTGTTGTTCTGTTCTTGTTGTATTTTTGCTGCCACTTTCAGTTTTAAAACTTTCAGAGTTATAAGTCTAGCTCGGAATAGATATCATTTCCGTTGCGTTTCTGCAAGGGTTTTAGGTTTAGGATAGTCTAGGGCTGGAGGTAACCTTCCTATACAAATACGCTAAGGAGAAAATTGCTAATAGTCCCGGAGATCGCAGTGAAAATAACGCCTTCCGTATTCACGGTCAGATCCCGTTTCGCCCAATCCAGAGCAGATTGAAAGCTTTTGCCTAAAGCGCAAATTCCGTTTCGCCAAATCCCGTTACGCCAAATAACCTTCATGAAATTTTAGGCACACGACATTTAATCCATTATTCCTGTGTGATGGTCAAACATTTATAGACAAAAACACCCGTTTCGCAGAAAATTTTTTTTTCAAATTACGTGCCTCGTTCGCTCTGCCGCGCTCGCTTCACGTACACATTTAACACAGAAACCGCAACTAATCGCACATTCCTTCCAATTAGGCAAGCATCTTTAACTTCAGCAATGTTAAATTTGAAAGAATATTCTGATTCTGCGAAACGGGATTCTGAAAAACGGGAATTTCCGTTTGGGAAAAGGTAACCATCACGTGTATAACTGACGATTCTTTAAAGAGAACCTCATCATTGTTTCCATTAAATGTTTGCGTTTTAAATCGGCATTAATAGGAATAAGGTATTTACATTTCGTGTACCTAAAATTTCGTAAATTAGATTTGGCGCAACAGGATTTGGCGTAACAGGATTTGGCGAAACGGGATTTGCCCTTTCCGCAAAAGCTTTTAAACTGCTTCCTTTTTGGCATAACGGGATTTGGTGAAACGGGATTTACCCTCTAGGCAAAAGCCTTTAATCGGCTCTTTTTGGCAAAACTGAATTTAGCGAAACAGGATTTGGCGAAACGGGACTTCACCTTATTCACTGCGGAGTTGGTACAGCGGTCGTATATGGAGGCGGTCGTTGTGCTAGCTGCAAGGAAGGGGCACCGATAGGCACGAAGGTAAAATCTTTAGCGCAGTTTGTTAAGCCAGTGCTGTGACAGCGGATTTCTTGGATTTAAAAATGCTGAAAAATTTGTTGGCAGTTTTTTGCAACTTTCAGCAAGTCGAATTTTTTTTCTTCGATTTGCAACCTTTAACATATGTTTTGATGCGTAAGGGATTGGATAACACAACGTTTTTTAGGCCAAAAATCCGTCCTCGCTCTCACAGCATTACCTTGACTAAGATGCCGTTTTTTTCCCCCTTCGTGCCCCTTGTAGCTAGTACAACGACTGGTTTCAGATTCCAGCTCTGTAGCTAATATGGAGTCATTTCTTCTGCTCTATAAAGAGAAGAGAAAGAAAACAGGCCACGTCCCGTTTCGCCATAACCCGCTCCACCAATAAGAAAGCAGATTAAAAGCTTTGCTTAGAGGGCAAATCCAGTCACTAAATTTTAGGCACACGAAATTTAAAACACGACTCCCGTGTTATGGTCCAACATTTACAGACAAACACCCATTTTGCAGAACAATTTTTTTTTTCCAAATTACGTGCCTCCCTCGCGCTGCCGCACTCCCTGCGGCTAAACACGTAACATTAGACACCCAACTAATCACAACTTCCTTCCAATTAGGCATGCATCTTTAACTAAATTTAAATATGCAATGGTAAATTTTTGAAGAATATTTTGAATATGCGAAACGTGGATTCCCGTTTGGGAAAGGGTAACCATCACGTGTATAACTAACTATTCTTAAAAGAGAACCTTTGGCATTGACGTAGTGACGACCAAGCATTGTATAGAATATTTAAAGGTACATGTTTTTCCGTCTGTATAGCCAGTTTTCAAAACGATAATAAATCAATTGGTCTTATGCTATACCACTGCTTGTCTCTGTTAAACGTTTGCCTTTTAAATCCCCATTACATAGAAATAAGGTATAAATTTCGTGTACGTAAAATTTTGTCAGATTAGGTTTAGCGAAACGGGATTTGACCGTTAACGAGCCAAACAGCGAAAACACGTTCTACTTCTGATAGTCTGATCACTCCGCACCTTAGAGAAAAATTCCTTTTTCATCTTATACTCGTTTGGATCTTCTGAGTATATTTCCTTAGTGAAAAGTCGATTAATGCCGACTAAACCATGCGCAATGGCAGTTTGCCGTGACGTCACCATGAGTTAGCCAATGACGAACGAGAACAACGGCTGTTTGGCCGTCTGATTGGACTAGCCCAGTCACGTGAGATGCACGTCACAGCAAACAGCCATGGCGCGTGGTATAAATCTACAGCAAAAATTAAGCCTATCTCATGCAATTACAAGCCTAACTGCGTAATGATGTCATCTGGTGGAGCGTAAACATACTAGGGTAGCTGATTTAGTATTTAGCCGCTGCAGGGGGAAAAAGTTTTTGTAGGTTTTAACTAGTCCCAACCCTGCCTACTGTCGGTTTTCGTAATCCTATTGAAAGCTGAATGAGGCACCTTCAACTTGTAATGTAAAGTAAAGGTAGCTTATTTCGGGATTATGCAACATTAAAACTCGTACGCTTGTCTACAGTTGCTTTCCCAAAATTACGCATTCAGCAATCGGTAACGTAATCAGAATCGTTTTACAGTCATCATAACGCAGGCAACGGAAATATGTTGCGTTGAACTACGTTTATTACACCAGCGATCATTGTATGTATGTTCTCAGCATAACATTATTGATAACATAAAGACGAATTCACGTCCCTTTCAACTGCTAATGTTACCTCGGGAGGGAGACGGGACAATTTTGCTAGGAAGGATCTTTTACATGCCGTAATCGACATGAGCAGGAGCACATTTCCGGCAAACCTACCCTAAACTTTTACTTCTAAACCAGTTTTCGCGAACGTTCAGTCTAGCCATGTTGTTAGCGTTCATACAATAAACGGCCTAGTTAAGTAAAGCTGAACAGACTAATATATATTTGTAGAAACAAGTATCGTACCATACCGAAATATCGTGAACTAGCCCGACGATACTTTCCAGTCAACGATCTAATCAGCTTCAACAGGTTTTTTTTTTTTTTTTTTTTAACACTCAGCTCTGCCATTGGTAGCCCACCACATTTCGCAAATTCTAGCCAACTTTACATTCTGCCGTAAAAATTTTAATATATATATAGCACATCAGCTTTAAATAAACCCCGACATAAATTTCTTTATTATTGTATCGATTGACGGACACGCAACCTTTTTTTCACGGTCATCACGCCTGGTCGCATAGGTCGAATCCCCGTCTGCACTACCGCATTCTTTCATGCTTTAAAAAATTTAAACTCAAACCTTGAGACGCGAACTTGATTCTCCCACCTTCTTCGTCACGCCTGATTCGCCGTTCCAAAATGGGAAGTTGCACAGACAGATAAAAAAAATGATAATAACTGAAAAATGTCTTTTGTCACCTTGCCAATATTAATCTAGTTCACTGTGTCACCAAGTCAAGTTCATTCTCAAGTCGCTAACTATACAAGACACGTAGCACTTTAATGGCAAAGTCAAGGCGGCATCCCTGTTTCGAGATCTATATACGGTCTCTACAATTAAATTAAAGGGCGAGCAATAGTTAGCAGTACTGAAGACCACAGTCACCTAAATAGCACACCGAAAAGAGAAGTGCCGGTGGATTAACGCCCGATTTGAATTTTCCTTCCCTGGCGTCGTCGTAGGTAAGTAATTATACATACGGAAAGGAAAAAAGGCTGCGGGGAAAAAAATCTGAAAGAAGAAGAAACTAAAGAAATTGTTTTTGTCTATTTTGTTCTCCTTTTCGTGTTGTTGTTGTTGTCGTCGTCGTCGTACTCAAGTCTTCATCTGTTGTTGTCGTCGTACTCGTGTCTTCGTATATTGTTGTTGTCGTACTCACGTCTTCGTCTTTTGTTGTCGTCGTACTCACGTCTCCGTCTTTTGTTGTCGTCGTACTCACGTCTTCGTCTGTTGTTGTTGTCGTCGTACTCACGTCTTCGTCTGTTGTTGTTGTCGTCGTACTCACGTCGTCTGTTGTTGCTGTTGTACTGAAGTCTTCATTTGTTGTTGCCGTCATACTCATGTCTTCGTATGTTTTTGTTGTCGTCGTACTCGTGTCTTCGTAGATTGTTGTTGTTGTCGTACTCACGTCTTCGTCTGTTGTTGTTGTCGTCCTCACGTCTTCGTCTGTTGTTGTTGTCGTCGTACTCACGTCGTCTGTTTTTGCTGTCATACTCGTGTCTTCGTCTGTTTTTGCTGTTGTACTTAAGTCTTCATTTGTTGTTGCTGTCATACTCATGTCTTCGTATGTTTTGTTGTCGTCATAGTCACGTCTTCGTCTATTGGTGTTGTCGTCGTCCTCACGTCTTCGTCTGTTGTTGTTGTCGTCGTACTCACGTCGTCTGTTTTTGCTGACGTACTAAGTCTTCATTTGTTGTTGCTGTCACACTCGTGTCTTCGTCTGTTTTTGCTGTCGTACTTAAGTCTTCATTTGTTGTTGCTGTCATACTCATGACTTCGTCTATTTTGTTGTCATCATAGTCACGTCTTCGTCTATTGGTGTTGTCGTCGTTCTCACGTCTTCGTCTGTTGTTGTCGTCACACTCACGTCGTCTGTTGTTGTTGTCGTACTCAAGTCTTCATCAGTTGTTGCCGTCATACTCATGTCTTCATATGTTTTTGTTGTCGTCATACTCACGTCTTCGTCTATTGGTGTTGTCGTCGTACTCACGGCTTCGTCTGTTGTTGTTGTCGTCGTACTCACGTCTTCGTCTGTCATGCTCACGTCTTCGTCTGTTATTGTTGTCGTCGTACTCACGTTTCTTCCGTCTACTTACGACGTTGTCTGTTGTTGTCGTCGTACTCACGTCTTCGTGCATTGTAATCACGTCTTCACCTGACGTCGTCTTCGTTTGTTGTTGTTGTGTTCGTCTTCGTCTGTTGTTGTTGTGCTCGTCTTCGTCTGTTGTTGTTGTGTTCGTCTTCGCCTGTTGTTGTACTCACGTCGTCGTCGTTTGTTGTTGTTGTGTTCCTTCGTCTGTTGTTGTACTCACGTCTTCGTCTGTTGTGCTCATCTTCGTCTGTTGTTGTTGTCGTTGTATGTCTGTAGTTGTCATACTCACATCGTCGTTTGTTATTTTGTTGTCGTACTCACGTCTTCGTCTGCTGTTGTACACTCGACGCCGTCGTTGTTGTTGTGGTGGTGGTCAGTGAAGTCAGTTGCTTGGCTCGAATTTAAACAG
>JAHWFP010034560.1:52055-79263 GCA_023313725.1 Lithobius niger | reverse complement strand
GTGTCGTGTTTTGGTGATGCAGTAATTAAATTGTTATATCGGACGTAAGTAACGTATTCTTACCGCATTTCTTGTGTTTAGTTATTGTGTAAGTGATCCAAAAGTCAAACATGCATGTGAAAATGGATGTAATTGCCCTTTAACTGAGACTCCCTTTTCTTCAATTCATAAAGCATGACAGTCTCTCATACATAAAGAGAACTTTTGAAAGGGTGCTTTATTTTTTTAAAGGTTCATTCCTCCCAGCGCTATTTTTCTCGATCCACCACATTAAGTACGGCCCCAAATGTCTATTTACTTACCGTTAATCAATCCCTTGGTAAAAATCCGTTTTAAAATGTGGCGTCTAGTAGATTTTCTGTTGAATAATTGTTAACTTTATTCACTGCGTTCCGCAGTATATGAGGCTTTGCGCGCTCTCAATAATCATGACGTTTCATCTCTGTGTGTGCAACTTTGCGTGTACTAATTTTCTAATAATTACCATGAGATCAAAAATCGAAAAGGCTAATACGGTAAAAATTCAAATGAATTATTCCAATAGTCGTCGAAACAGAATTATAAGACACTAGCCTATAAAATTACAAATTGTGATGTTAAAATACGAGAATCATTCCGATTTGTGACGACACAATCTTTAACTTGATGCTATCTCGTGTACTATTCCCAAAGCCAACCGAGACAGCAGAAACGATCCTCGCTGCGAGGAACGCAGCTACCACCCCAGCCGACTTTTGCACTGGTATATGCGCGGATGGCGATCTTCGCGTGGCTATTATAAGGCACACGGAATGTTTTAAGGCAGGCCGGGTGTACCTTTAAAATATCATAGGAAAACCCATGCTATTTTCACCCAAAATACTAACCCCTATGAAAAGACACTTGCGTGTCATATATAAGGAGAATTTTTCAGTTTCTGTCGTATGCTTCACCTAAACGAAAAAATATAGTTAAAGCAACATCCGGCCTGCCTTATAACCTTCCGTCTGTCTTATAACACCCACGCGACGATCACATCCGCGTATTTACCACAGCTAAGGTCAACTGAGACGGTAGCTTCGTTCATCGCAGCGAAAAACGCAGCTACTGTCTCAGTTGGCATTGCGCATAATAGTCCAGCTAGCGTGATCGCATTGATTGTGTCGTCAAAAACCGGAATGATTCTTTTATTTTAAAATCACGACTTATAAATTTCTACCCTATTGTCTTATAATTTTGCTTCGGCGATCTATTGGAATAATTAATATTAATTTTTATTGCATTAGCCTTTTAAATTTTTGGTCTCATAGTAATTACTAGCAAACGATTAAAATTAGTACTGCGCACACACAGATAAAACTTCAAGGTCATTGTAGGCGCACGATGCATCATATAAGTTCCGGACGAACGTAAATAAAGTTAGTAAATTTTCAACAGAAAATCTCCTAGACGCCACAATTTAAAACGGATTTTTAGCAAGGGAAAGACTAACGGTAAGTAGATAGACCTTTGGGGCCGTAATTGATGTGGAGGATCGAGAAAAAATGGCGCTGTATTTTGTTATTTTACTGTATACAGTATAGAGCAAACTTCTGCGGCTGAATTTTTTAGTTTTCCTATACTTTGTAGTTTCTAATGTTATTCTGATGGGCTATTATCAAAGAGAAGTGGCGTGCACAGGAAGCGGAATGGGGGTGGAGGGGGGGGGGGGAACATTGCCCCTGCCTTTTTCGGAAAAATGCCCTTTTTGTTAAAAAAAAATATGCTCTATTTTGGTTTTCTGAACCGATAAACGCTTGTGCTGCTGCCAGAGAAAGGGCCTAGAGGCCAAAAAAGGGCAATAAGAAGGGCAGGAAAGGGGTAAAAGGGACATTGTAAAAAAAACGAAAAGCTTAAAAAAGGGTAAAAAAAAATACTGACGAGCAAAAAAAAAATGTGACCAGAAAAAAACAACATCAGTGTGTCCTTTCACAAAAGTTGCCCCTGTCCTCTCGCTGGTCTGTACACGCTACTGCGCTCCGAACTCTGGTAATAATGATAAATCCAACTTCTCCTTGGTAGCAAATTTCACAACATTTGCTGTCAAAAGATCAATACAGAAACAACTAAATTTGCACTCGCTTCAGAAACATCTGTTTGGGCGTTGGTTATTAATCTAAAGAGAGATCGCTTCGAAAGCAAGTTGACCATTGTTTAAACCGAATGTTCCATTCTACTTCTTAGATATTTGTGCGTTTTTTCGCGATTTTTTTTATCTTCCTTTTTCGGTTTTTGTGTAAACACACTGTCCGCTGTGGATTGTGTATTTATTGGCAGTGTATACGTTTGGTTTTGGTTATGGTTTTAGTTCGGCGAAGCTGGAAGGAGAAAGCAACGATTTTGTCCGTCCGTTCGTCAACTTTTTCACCAGTACTCAAGTGAACCTAAAAAAAAAAAAACACGAAAAATTAAAACACCGTTGCTTCCTTACAGCTAACAGAGCAGTGACATTTGCCGCCATACTGGCACCATTATGGGTTTTGGAGGGCATAACTACAAGGTGCACTACATAAAAATGGAGAGAAAAACAACGGAAGAGCGGATTTTTTAGGTTTAAAATAACGTTGTTTTCTCCAACAACAAAAATCGCGCGTTTTAGGTCTAAGAAATCACTCTTCACAGCATCGGCTTCAGTACGACGCTCTTCTGTTTCTTTCTGCAGTGCCCCTTGCAGCTAACCCATTAAGGCTCCAGCATAGAGTTATATACAATAATACTACGTCGTGTCACTGCCTTATAGAGCAGTGACATTTGCCGCCATATTGGCACCAGTATGGGTTTTGGAGTGCATAACTACAAGGTGCACTACATAAAAACGGAGGGAAAAACAACGGAAGAGCGGAATTCTTAGGCTTAAAATAACGTTGTTTTCTCCAACAACAAAAATCGCGCGTTTTAGGTCTAAAAAATCAGTCTTCACAGCATCGGCTTCAGTTTGATGCCCTTCTGTTTCTCTCTGCAGTGCCCCTTGCAGCTAACCCATTAAGGTTCCAGCATAGAGTTATATACAATAATACTACGTCGTGTCACTGCTCTATAGGCTTTTTCGACGTAACTCACTAAAATAACAACATTTAATCGTCGCATTTAACATGCCTGGGTCTAATAGTTTTCGAAGATTCCTCGTTGCCGCGGCAACGTGAAGACTTGATATTGTGCAGTAGTCCCACGTAATTTCATTTGATTATTCCCGTTTCAGCTGTATTATCAACTTTTCGTAAGCGAAGAAGCTGTTCATTAAAAGTCGTCAGCAATTTCAAACGAGTAAGCCTAATTTAGATCCACTTTTACCTTTGTCATGTCCAAAATAAGATAAAATCTACAAATCCTTCAAGGTCCTTTTGAATGCGGGTGGAAGAAAGAATTATAGTTCTCTATCTCGGTAGGAGGCATAAGCTATAGAGTCTTTTCACGCCGGCTTTTCTCCTTTCATTGCGGTTACTATAAGTAGAGAAACTCAAAACTAATCATCAATACTTAGCACCACGTTAAACCCTTTCAGCCACATCAGCAGCAGTGATCTGACCAAAGACCTTGGAATAGTAGTTGTATAGTCGGATCTGACTTCCGCAACTCGACCAAATGATTTCATTACGACCTGGATCAGGGTAGAATATATAGGTATAGTGCCAACGTTCTCTGACAACGTTAAAGTTGGAAGAAACTATAGTACCTGCTTTCAACGATTTGCCACCAGATGGCGCTAACGTTAAGTATCCAGAAGAGCAAAGCATCATGGGGGTCTAAACTATTTAGCACCACTAAAACAAATTGATCACGATAAGAATAACAAATTAATCGCTTAAAAACTATCATAAATGTGAGATTACAACATTAAAATAATTTGTAAGATGGATCAGAACTGTCCGATCAAGTTGTTGTTTTTTTTAATCAAACATTCAATTTTAAAACGGATTGTAGTTACGAGTGGAGCTAAGTATAACGCATGGTGTTGTGTTCCGAGAAGCCTGCTGAGCGGCCATCCAGGTAGAAGCTTCTTCCATGATTCACGTTTCTTGTAACGGAACTAAATACGGTGTGACTCGAACGCAGAATAAGTTCTTCAACTTCCAATATTGTCCAAGCACGAGTATTTAATCAATTTCCGAAGGTATTGTCGCTATTGCCGTGGTTACCATGGTAACGATACCGCCATTTTTTATTTCAAGTTTCGGCTCCTACGAGAACTAGACAAGTGCTGCCTTCTGGTGCCGTTGGTGGAAGCAGGTCCTTCTTTAACACACGTTTTTCAGAAAAGCGTCACTACCTATCCTACTAATCTACCCTGACCATAACTACTCAAGCAGTTTAAGGACATGCGCCCTAGGAACATTTCGAGCCAATTCCTCGCATGGCATTTGATCAGTCATCTCCAGGCCGCAGCCAAATTTTTTTCTTACCCACAAAGGAAACCTACCTTGCCAAGTGTTTTAGGGAACTAAAAGTATAGCAAACAACCAAACTTCAGAACAGGGTAGGACCTCGGCCTTTGATTTCAAAGATCGTGGGTTCGATTCCCTGCTCAGGCGGTCTGACTAGTCCAAAAGGCAACGTAAATTGGTTTGCATCCGTTTTTAGTTAACCAATTTCGAGCCCATTGGCTTTTCCGTCTCGTTTAACTAATTAATTTTTAACGGCCTAAAGGACATGCGTGAGGGGGAAAAAATGATAAAGCCGGCGGGCTAAACGTTGAGACTTTGTAGTACAAAGACGCATTTCTTTATTTCAGGTGAAAACATTCATATGTAAGTGCATGGAGTCCGGATCAAGGGAAGGCGCTGATTGAGTGAGCGACGTGAACGAAAATCAGCGTTTGTTAGTCAGTGTACGCAAAAATACATAGACGGGAAACACGCTTTCAGCAGCAAACGCATGAGACACCAAACCGTCCGAATGATACAAACGGTGCATCAAACACCACGGCTTCAGCTAGTACATACATAACTCTTAAGCTGGAACCAGTTATTGAGCTAGCTATAAGGGGCACGGGATAAACATGGAGGTCAAAAAGAATGGCGTCTTTTACTGAAGCCAATGCTATGAAAGCGATTTTCTTAGGCCTTGCGCGATTTTTTTTTAATTCGTTGGCAATAATTAGCAAGTTAATTTTTTTATTTTCTGAATTAGAACTTAGTATTATGTTCCGTAGAGTAACGGATTGGACAAAACGTTTCTACGCCTAATAAAGCCGCTCTCATAGCGTTGGCTTCACTAAAGGCGTGCTGTTTTTAGTCTTCTGTACAGCCCAAACGGCTGAGACGACAGCAACGACTTTGTCCGTGCGTTTGTCCAACTCCAGAACGGAACCAGCTAGAGACAAACGGTTTCCACCGTTAGATTCAACGACCAAATAATTAGTGAAAAAACACGGCAAATTAATATATTGTGGCATCCTTACACCTAATAGGCTTTCTCGGTGTAATTCAGTGAAGTCATAACATTTGATCGTAGCATTTAACCACTACACGATAACGCGCAACCATAAAAACAAAAGGATCTCGTTAACGACACACATTAGCTTCATGTAAAATAGTCTCGACACCGTGTTGCATGGATGAATAGACACTCGCGAACCAAATTAATTCTCCGTTAGCTGCTATTTACGAAATTAAAACGGCAAGTAAACAAAATTAGGCCTAAAATCACGTTACCACGGCAAAATTAAGTCTCCACACCGTGTCGCATAAATGAATAGCCCTACTGCCGAACACAATTCTACGCTAGCTACTCTTACGAAATTAAAACGCCATGTAAAAATTAGGTCTAAAAGCTGACGATTGCGCCTAAAATCTAACACATTTTTAACCGGCAATGGTGATGGTTACTGCATTTAGATTATATATTAGAGATCGCCGTTGCAGGGCGTGGTAGAGCTGTGCGCCTCCACATTTTCGATGGCGGTGGAAGTGTACAGAAGACTGGTTGCGAGTATAGGTGGTCGCTGCAGCCGCTTGTTTATCGTCATTTTAATTCAGTGCACCTTGTAGCTAGCTCTCACGCATGCTCAATAGCGAATACGGCGTTCCTGCTCTATAGAGCAGTAACACAACGTAGTATTATTGTATATAACTCTATGCTGGGGCCTTAATGGGTTAGCTGCAAGGGGCACTGCAGAGAGAAACAGAAGGGCGTCATACGGAAGCCGATGCTGTGTAGAGTGATTTCTTAGACCTAAAACGCGCGATTTTTGTTGTTAGAGAAAACAACGTTATTTTAAGCCTAAGAAATTCGCTCTTCCGTTGTTTTTTCCCTCCATTTTTATGTAGTGCACCTTGTAGTTATGCCCTCCAAAACCCGTACTTGTGCCAATATGGCGGCAAATGTCACTGCTCTATACCGTTTAAGCGAGCAAAATAGGACAAGAATTGAAATTAGGCAGGTGAAAATTGCCAATTATCGAAAGCAGCAGGAAGAATTTGACCACATTTCAGAGCAATAAATCGACGGGTCTGACTGTCAGCACCGCTAAGTAATGTTCACCTTTGTGTCCACAACTGGTCCACAATTTTGACGTAGAATAGAACTCTTTTGTTCTATCTCTAGATAAAAGTTCCTGTGTGTGCCGGAAACAAAACAAAGCACAATAGATGTACGGCATTTTGCTGAGATGGCTCACTGTGTGATCTCATAACTTGTCAGCGTGTGGTTAGGTGCGTAGGTTGGGAAATACGGCTCGAACGAGTTAGAATTTAGCCAACCTCATTCCCACAAAGGGCACGATACATAATAGGATTGTCGAATACCATTCTTATTTCTTTATTATTAACATCACTGAGGTTATTACTGCAGTTTTTTTAATGCACACTTCAAGGAAATGAAGCTTAAAAACCGAATATCTCAAAAACCGTGAAATGCGGATCAAAATGTCGGGATTAAATAAATTCCAATCTTTATTTGTGGAGTGGTTGCGGATTTTAGTTGGAATCGTGTCCGCCTCCCACGAGCAACCAGCTAATTGGTGGAAATTGATTTCGTTCTCACGCTATCGTAAGGAAAAAATTAAAACAAAGAAGAAAAGGAGAAACGGAAAAAAATGAAAAGGGAAATTAAGTTTGTACTGATGTGCTGCGAATCTTTTAATCGAATTTGCCGAGAATTTTTTAATTTTGGATTCGTTTGTTGGATTGTTTCGTTGCCCCTTTTTTTTTAATTTTACCTCACTGTTGTAGTCACTAGCTGTAAACCCGGCAAAAGTGACGGGCTGTCTTATGCATACTAAATGTTGAATTTTTTTATATTTTAATTTTCAATTTTTGAATTTCCGATGTTTATTTATTTTTTTTAATTTAAAATTTTTACTTTTGAATTTTTTTTATTTCTAAAAATTGAGTTTGTACATTTTTTTATGTTGAATTTTAAATTGCACACTTTTAATCGTTTCGCGAACATTTTAAGATCTAAATTTCTATTTTTTTAAACTGTTTTATTATTTATCTTTTATTTTTATTCGTAATTTGACATTATTTTAGGTTTTCATTTTCATTTTTTGTTTATTTTAACGTTCAAAATTGTGAACCTTTTGCTTTAAACAAGCTTTTGTTTACATTTCTTTATAATTTTAAACTTAAAATTTTCAAATTTTTAAAGTTTTAACATTTTTTTAAAATTGAGTTTGTACATTTCTTATGTTGAATTTTAAATTGGACACTTTTTATCGTTTCGCGAACATTTTAAAATCTAAATTTCTATTTTTTAACTGTTTTGTTATTTATCTTTTAATTTTATTTTAATTCGTAATTTTACATTATTTTAAGTTTTCATTTTCATTTTTTTATTTTAACGTTCAAAATTGTGAAACTTTTGCTTTAAACCAGCTTTTGTTTACATTTTTGTTTGTGACGCCGGACCTTAAAGTGGCAGTATCACCGATTGAAAACCGTTCGCAAATACCTTGACGCCATCTAGCGGCAGTGATATCTGTACAGATTGCTCCCTGGTGAACGAGGACGTACCCAAAGGTTCACTCAATAATTAAGAAGGCTCGTGGCTTGTTTGTTTCGTAAAGAGAAATGACAATGTGCATTCCTTCGCTTGAGGGAGCAAGTGCTAGATGGTACTATACCACACACCATGGCTGCTTGCTATGACGTGCAGATCACGTGACTGGGCTAGTCCAATCAGACGGCTAAACAGCCGTTGTTCTCGTTCGTCATTGGCTAACTCATGGTGACGTCACGGTAAACAGCCATTGCGCATGGTTTAGAGACGCTATAGATGTTGCCAGATTTTGCCTACTTTTAATCGGTGATAGTGCCACTTTTAAGTCAGTTGCTCAACCGTAAACGAACTTATAACTACTTAAATCTGCCATCCGTACCCCCATACCCAAGTTTACCAGGTACAAAGGCTATTACAATCTACTTCGCTGACCAAACAATGTTATCCTTGGAGTAAAAGCATATTGTTGCAACACATCTTGGTCAGAAGGCTGAGTGAGGTAGCGATGTCGGCGTGAATTTTAGCAATAATACTCAGAGGCCAAAATGGATTGCCACAAAGTATGTGTGACGAATACCCCCTTTTGCCGCGAATACTCCAAGCATGCGTCAGTTCACGAGAACTAGCGTTTAAACGAACTTAAAAACGATGAATGCATTTTGTTCCTAGAGCCAAGGCCGAGTTCTCGCAAGTGCCAGGACCTTAAAGTCTTGTCACAGCTTTGGTAAAATAAGATTTTAGCAGATTCAGGATTGAAGGCGGAGCCAAATGTGATACTTCCGCTTTGAGATTATGGGATGGCAGCCGCGTAAGGATTGACATGGAGTGCAAAATATTGGAAACACTCAAGTCTGACGAGTAGAGTAAAACATGCATGTAGTTACAATTAAACTGTGATACTCTTTGCAGAATTTATCCTAGCACAGGTAAAAGTTTGAACTAATTCTCCAATAGCAGTTCTATAAAATCGAACCAGACCCAGGAGAGGGCAGAAATCTTCCAGTTTCATTCGATTTGATTTCTGTCCTCTCCTGGTTCTGAGGAGTGCTAACTAGAAAAGTTGGACTTCGAATATGTTGGGTCGTCAGTCTTTTGTGGACCACCCTGTGTATTGTAGGATTGGCCTCTCGCCAATACGGAGCCGTGTAAAGGCCATACCAAAAAAAAAATTAGGTTTGTTATCTCGACATAACCAATTCGTTATCTCGAGATAACAAACTATATTACTACTTCCGTTACTACTTCCGGTACTGCTTCCGTTACTACTTCCCGTAAGATCGCAGAAACGGAAGTTCGTTTCCGTTTCTGCGATCTTACGGGAAGCAGTAACGGAAGTAGTAACGGAAGTAGTAATATAGTTTGTTATCTCGAGATAACGAATTGGTTATGTCGAGATAACAAACCTAATTTTTTTTTGGTATGTCCTGTACAGGGCTCCGTACGCCAATCCTAAACGCAGTTTACTATACATCGTTCGAGAGCTCATTCAGACGAAAACCGGAAGTTGGCTGGCGCCAAGTTGGCGTTACTGACGTCGGCCAAGCGCCGGAAGGAATGCCGATTGCGATGGTTTGGAATGCATTGTTTCTAAATACAGTTGCGACTCCCTGGTTAATCGCCAATGTTAAATCGACTGACCTGAAGCGACGAGCTGAGACCTGCTGCTTCTCTCCCGGATAGCCTTGTCCAAACGGTGGAATACAAAGCTACAGCTCACCATGGACACTCCCTCGTCCCGAGGACATGAACGGTTTTTATTCGTTCCTGGCGCGGTTCATAAAACAGGACTTAAGTCTCCGTGTTTCTTATTTCCTCAATAGGGAGAAAGATTACATAAGAATCTTTCACCGTTTCGTCGGCTTTACAAGCTCGCTCGGCCAATTATACAGACTAAGGATGTTTCGAGGGGGGCAATCCCCCATCTCTAAATCCGTCCATGTCTGCGTCGGTCTGCCTGTGCGTCTGTATGTCGGCTTTTCTCTTGTTATAATGACTTCTGTTGCTCGCTAAGAGGGAGGAAGATTGGAAGACGGTAGATCCTCTCTCTCTTCCTGATTCTGTTCGTTTCGCGCGGCATGGTGACGTTTCTCGAGGGGATTGCACACACAATCGAGCACGGAATTGACTCGGGTTAGTTGGTTTTGTTGCGTCTCGTCGAGGGGGCGCACGAAAAGAGAATAAAAAGTACAAAGAAATAAAAGGCTTACAAAAAAAAGAAGAAAAAAAAGCGTCCGTAATAGGAACAGGTCGGAGTTGCGAGCCAAAAAAATAAAAATAAAGAAAAAAAAATTGTGTTGTACAGCATGGCTCGGAATCGAAAATCAATACGTGTGCATGCAAGATAATTTGTTTTGGACGTGGACTGCATGCGCGACCTGACGAGGGCAGGGGGAGGGGGGAGGGGGGGGGGAGAAGGACGATTTGGGCGACGGAATATTTTTGTTGGTTGTTGGGACTTGACTGGATGACTTGGACTTTGTCTCGTTTCGGTGACGGGCTGGCTGTTGTCGCCAGCAACAGCACGTACGAATATGAATGGCTAATCAATATACCTAAATTCGGTTTTGCGTACTCGGGCTAAGTGACTGATAATACCGAGTGTCAAGCACGCGTTAGTTTTCTGATTGGAAATAAATAAATATAACCAGTTACTGAAACTAACTTTACGATGATCAACTACTAAGATTTACAAATTTACAATATTCGCATACGAGTTCGAATTACCTCTTCTATTAAGGTAATGCACGAATTCAATTGTTTAAAAGACGGAAAAATCAGAGGCTCAACAAGAGTTAAATAAATCCAGACGCAAACCTATTTACGTTGCCTTTCGGACTTATATGTCAGACTGCCTAAGCAGGGAATCGAACCCACGACCTTTGAAACCAAAGGACGAGGTGCTATTGCTGAGCCACGCTCACGCGGCCGTGTCAGTATGGCTCAACGGTAGGACCTCAGCCTTTGGTTTCAGAGGTCGTGGGTTGGATTCCCCACTCAGGCAGTCTGACATTTAAGTCCAAAAGGCAACGTAAATAGGTTTGCGTCTGCATTTATTTAATTCAATTGTTAATTTGTTAATAAAACCTTAGCCTTCGAGACTTACGGTTTTCCTTCATCTGTAATAACCAGGAGTTAATGAAGTGTACACGTCCATAGGTTTATACACTCCTGTTATAATTTAGGCCAGGGACCTTTTACTATTGGGTCGGTCGATTCAGTGCAACGCGTCAGGGCCACAGCAGTGCTGTTTCCGGTTGTAAAGTATATACGGTAGAGATTACTCTATAGTACGATATGGTCAGAGTAGAATACATGCGTTGTGCCTCTAACAACGGTAAACATTCGGATGAAACCAACACCTGCTTTCAACAATTTACCACCAGAGGGCGCTGTCATCAAGTAACAGGAAACCACGACATCACGGGAAGCGAAACTATTTAGCGTCACTAAAACAAATTGATTACGATAAGAATGCAGAATTAATCGCATATAAATATATGTCACGATTAGGACATCAAAATAATTTTAAGATAAATCATAACTGGCTGATCAGAATTTGTCAGATCGAATACAGACTGCTCAACCAACTTCGGATGTTGCCCGCGCACTAGTATTTCGTCAATTTCCGAAGGTATTGTCGCTACTACCATGGTTACTATGGTAACGATGCCACCATTTTTCATTTCAAGTTTTGCCTCCTATGACAACCTGATAAGTGCTGCCATCTGGTGCCGTTCATGGAAGCAGGTACGACGTACGAACTGAAATATTTAAGTCCAAACTTTTTTCCAAGCTTTTTCTAAAAAAAAAAAAGTGAGAATAGGAACCCCTTGACTGGATTACGGGAAAAATGGTCGCTATATTTTCACTACAACGAGAATAAAAAAAAAGATTAGAAAAAAGGACGAACTTACAAATTTTTCAGCTCGCATATTAAGGAGGGGGGGGTTAATTTGCCACCAGCCCCACCTAAGTAGCTACGCCACTGCTAAACAGACCAATTCAACTTTAAAATAAACAAACGAGAAAGAGAAGAAAAAAAACCCACGTCTTGTTCTTTAAAAATAGAATGTAGCATTTTGTAGCAACATCAACACCCCCAGACTGAAAAATAAATTCTAACACACCTTTTTTTACGACGTGTGAGGGTTTTGTTTTCACTTTTTACTTTCGTTCTACACTCTCGATAAATTTAGCAACACCACACAACAAAAACACACAAACTCGCCTCGCAAAAGCAGCAAGATCTCTCACATCTCATGGCAGAAATCCACTCGACTATACTTCGGGCCGAAATGTCAGCCTCAAACAAGCGGGAGCAGCGACTATACCTATAGTCAAAACCGGTCTTCTGTACACTTCTGCCACTGTTAAGAGTGGCCTGCACACCAAAGTCGGGAAAACTGCATTGCAAGACGAAACGTCGCGCGACCTCGTATCTGGTGGAGAGACCCCCGTCACATGAAACTATAGTGTCCGCGGCCTATCTTGAGTTCGCCCCATAACGACGCAGATAATCAATTGTATGTTTTTGGTAGCAGAGTGCCTTGTTGATATCCGAGATGGTTACATAAACAATGGCGGCCGTCGATTAATTCCGGCCCCTCCAGGAAAACGTAGCCGCTCATAAACTAACTGCAGGACTCAAGATAAACCGCGTACACAATAGAGCAGTGACACGACGTAGTATTATTGTATACAACTCTATGCTGGAGCCTTCATGGGTTAGCTGCAAGGGGCACTGCAGAGAAAAACAGAAGGGCGTCATACTGAAGCCGACGCTGTGAAGAGTGATTTCTTAGACCTAAAACGCGCGATTGATGTTGTTGGAGAAAACAACGTTATTTTAAGCCTAAGAAATCCACTCTTCCGTTGTTTTTCCCTCCATTTTTATGTAGTGCACCTTGTAGTTATACCCTCCAAAACCCATACTGGTGCCAATATGGCGGCATATGGCACTGCTCTATAGAAGGAGCTTCGCTTTCTTGTCGTGAGACTCCTAAAGACGTCTCGCGACAACGTCACATCCGGTGTGTGGCGCTCAGCTCATTCCTACGGTTTTGGAGACATCTGCAGCATACTGAGACAGGTTTCGACAAAATGTTCTGTCGTGAGACGTTTTGTCGATTTTCGTGTGCACCCTTAGGGCGCACATTTCTATCACGCACTGTCAACAACGATCTTTATTATACACTAGTTGTGCCCGTGCGCATGCTGCGCACCTCCCCCCCCCCACGTCTCTTTCCAGGTATTTGATCTTTGGTCTTAAATTTATCAAACCGAAGACCGAACATGTGAATGGCTCCCACATATGCCTTCTCCCCCACAAATACTTTAACCCCCAATCCCCACACTCCAGCTCCCTCCTGGATTCGCATACATGCCCCCCAATACACGCTTTCCCCGCTCCCCGAAAACGTTGTCCCGTAACATTCTCCCTTTGGTGCAGCCCCGGAAAAGTCGCCTGCGTGTGTTTGACTGAAGGCTAAAAAAAAAACCCTATCACTGAGAAATCCAGCATTCAGTAAGCAAGTAATCCTAAGTTAAACCTTTGAAACAATTCTTGGTACCACGCATTGCCCGCCACACACACTTGCCCTGGCACCCTGTCCCCCACCCCCCGAAAACGCCGCCCTGTGACATTTCCCATTTGGTGCAGCCCCGGAAAAGTCGCCTGCGTGTGTTTGACTGAAGGCTAAAAAAAACCCTATCACTGAGAAATCCAGCATTCAGTAAGCAAGTAACCCTATGCTTAAGTTAATCCTTTAAAACAATTCACCTCGGTACCGTGCATTGCGACATTGTTGCAAGCAACGATTGTTGCCGCCCACTTAAAAACAATTCAACTCCTTTCTGGAAGTGAACATTTAGGAAATAAATGCGCTTTTCCATTGTATCAGGCTGCCAATTTCAAGGCCCCCTCGAAATTAAGAACCAATCGTCGTTTGGTTTACAGTTGTTTGGATTTGTAGACACGGGTCGTTCTTTATTTTTAGCTCAAACGCCGACATGGCACAGTCCACGCGACCGAAACTTTGTTGGCCGCTTTGGTACCACAACAATACCAAAAAAAGATAAAAAAAAAAAACGGCGCAGCAGGTCTGGTATGTGGCGCCATCTCTTCGAAGACATTGGAAAAACTGTTATAACCCGAACTTGTAGTCCAAGGCCGTCAATAGACGGCGCTATGGAAGGTTTGGTAAGTGGCGCCATCTGTTCTAAGACGTTTGCAAAGTGTCCCAACCCGAATTTGAAGGCAAATCCCGTCAACAGATGGCACTACAGGGTGGGGTACTTGATTGTACGTTGGAATGGCGTAGCCGGTGACGTGGCCGCCTGCTCCGTATTATATATGTAGATAATCAAAAGGACGCAACCATCACAATTGCACGTTAAAAGCAAAATTGGACAAAAAGTCGCACGACAGGACATTGCGTCGAAACCTGTCTCATCATGCTGCAGACATCTCAAAACCATAGGAATGAGGCGTCTTTAGGCGTCTCACGACAACAAAGCGAAGCTCCTTCAAGTTTCGTCTGTCGGGGGTCTCTCCACCAGACGCGACGTCTCGCGACGTTTCGTCTTGCAACGACGTTTTGTCGATTTTGGTGTACGACCACCCTAAGTCTAGTTTTCTATTACGGGCCTAATTTTCAGCTTTTAGGTCTAATTTTTAACTGCCGTTGTAATTTCGTAAGTAGCAGCCAAGGGTGAGTTGGGTTCGAGAGTTGGCCTATTGACTCATGCAACACGGTATTGAGACTTCGGGCCTAATTTTCAGTTTTTAGGCCTAATGTTTACCCGCCGTTTTGATTTCGTGTAGCAGCTAACGAAGAATTGGGTTCGAGAGCAGCCTATTCGTTCATGCAACACGGCGTTGACACTTCAGGTTGCCGTGTCAACGAAGAATCTTTAAACTATTAGACGCAGGCGTGTTATGTAACGACAAAGAAATGTTATTACTATTTCCTTGTGGTGTTTTAATTTGCCTTGTTTTAGTTTCCCGTGATTTTTAAAGTTCACTTGACTACTGCTGAAAAAGAGGACGGACGAACGGACAAAGTTGTTGCTACACACTAAAATTAATTAATTTAACTAAAAAGCACTTGTTCGAAAGTGTACAAATATATACATAAGTTGAAAACTCGACGTTTTGGCCCATCACAACATAAGATTAAAAGGTGGTTTTGGAGGGAGTTATAAGATCTAGCAGCAACCACCCCTCCCTCCATTTCCCCGGCCGTCTTCTCCCTCTTGTACTTTGGTGACACACACACACAATTTATAAATCTAATTTAAGACAAGCAGAATTCGTGGACAGTCATTACGTCCTCTGATATTAACATTAGTGACCTCAGCAGGCTTAGGGAGGGAAAAAAGAAAATAAGAAATTTTTAACACCCTAAAATAAGGAAAAATTAGAAATTTGTTGGGTAGAAGATAACTACAAATAAGGAAATTTTAGCTAGTTATGATTTTTTTTAATCATAAAGCTGGTACATAACATAAAATGGATGACTGCCAGAAAATTACTTCTATGGCCCAGCAGGCGAAGAAGTGTGATAAATATTATCGAGCTAATCAAACACTTTCTTGAAGGAGCCTTCACGACGTATGCCAGAAGGCAGTTCCAAGGTGTAATGGTTTTAAACTAGATGGAGAACTTTCCACAGTTGGTTCTAATGCTTAGTTTCAGAAAGCGTAGTGTCCCCTATTTTCCCACAGTTTATTCAGGGTCACGTAAACAATATTTTTTGGAAAATGTGAGCCTACCGTGACAGTTTGGTAATTTGCTGATATTTCAACTATTGAAATAATGACCAAATGACAAATGACCAAATTTTCACTAAAATTGAGGGTAAAGTTGCTGATAATTACAAATTCTTAATCTATAAAAAAAAAATTTTTTAATTAACGATTTGCAGGCTTTATGTCAATTTTTATAGCAGATGTAACGAACCTGAACAAGACTATCCTAAAATCACTTTTAATAAAAAAATAAAGTTGGGAACAAAACTCCGAATGAGAAAAAAAAAAACAGAATGAGAAAGAAAGTACGAAAATAAGGAAAGTGTTTCCGAAAAAGTAGGAAATAAAGGGTAAAGGAGGAAGTCTATGACCCACAATTATTAAAACTTTTACGGAATTTTTTTTTTTTGTTCCTTACACCGTTTTGATACCGATGCGAATTTTTTTTTAATGACGACTGCTACGAAGCAGAACGAAGAACTTCTGACATTTCGGACTTTCCTGGTGATTTAGACTCGTAAATCAAGAAAACTGGATCCGGCTCTCAAAAATTAAAGGAGGGAGTGGGGGGGGGAAGAAGACATGCTCACACATTGACCGATACCACTTTTAGCCGGTCAGTATGACACCGATCCCACCGATTCTCCATGCCTGTTTGGTTCACTTTCACGTCCATGGCTTACATACGTGCGGTTTTTTAAAATCAGAATTGCAACATAGTATTTTTTTCCCCCCAAATAGGTCTATTTCTATACCCGGAAATAAGACGCAGCCGGAACGACGTCACTGGTAAAGAGACACGTACGACATTGTAGATTTGAGTTAGGTGAGAATTTTTTTATTTATTTTTTTTTTTTAAATAGGCTTAACGTGCTTCCTGCTACAAAATATTGAAAATCTCTATCGCCACACACCAGGAAACGAATTGTGTTTCCCAGATTGAAAATCGATTTTCAATATGGCGTGCACACGGACCATACAAACTTAACGAATCACCCTGTGACGGATTACCATACTATAGGAATGAATCCTGTTTGTATGTCGTCCAACGAAAAGTTGCTAAGGAAAGACTCCACAAACGCAGTTACTATATGGGTAGTAATTTTTTTTTTAATTCGTTGCCGACCGAAATCAAACTTATTACTGGGCTGAAATCGTTCAAAAAACATTTGTTTAATTGGTTATTAGATCAAAACCCTAATGCTGTTTAGCATTATGAGTTAACACTGACAACGTTTCTTATTTGGTTACATTGTTTGTTAGTATCGTTATCCAGTGTTTTATCCAGTGTTTTAGTATCGTTATCCAGTGTCTGCGGCCTTGCAGTGCTGGAAACACCGGTTCTCGTCAGATCCCCGAAGTTAAGCAGCATTGAGCTGGATTGATCACTTGGGTGGGTGACTGCCTGGGAATCTGGCTGTTGCAGACATAGGGCCTTAGGGCTTCGGGCAGATGACCAGGAGTGGCTAACGCTCGTTAAACCCTTAAACCCTTTATCCAGTGTTTTAAGTAGGCTAATTCGGCCACCCAGGCCTATTTTTCACAATGGCGACGAGGATGGGACGTTTGTGGACTTGACTTGGGTAGTTGGCAAATTGTAAAATGACTTGGCAGATACTGACTTGATTAACTTCAGCCCAAGTTTCACTCAGGTTGACTTGACTTGTGACGGGCGATGGAATTTTATTGGCTATTTGATATGATTTGAAGGACGTTGTTTTGGCCCAAGTTGATTCAACCTGAATTGGTTGAGTTAAACCAAATTCAGCCAATTCCACAAAAAAATCAAATGAATAATACGTGATTTCAGCCTCAAATTCACAAATTCTGTCAAAGTTTTGGGCAGTTTCCTCAGTTTTGCAAGAACCGCCCGAAAATGGCTGGAAACGTTGATTTTGGTGTAACTAAAACAAGTGGCCAAAATATTTCCTGAATCAGCCGGAAATTGAGAGGAATTGAGATTGGATCAACCGGAAGTCAACGAATTGGAACTGATTGTCAGAATGAATAGCCAATGAAAAGCAATTGATTGGAGCGGAGAATCTGAAATAGTAAATATAGAATACGGCAAAGAATTAAATTTCACTCTAAACATGGCAGTGACCTATTTGGAACTGAATTTCACTCAGGAATCTGAATTGGAATTGATCTGGATGAAATTCCTGCTTTCTTAAAATTTGGCTTCAAGGTTACGGAGGTCATCCCCTCCGTAACGCCTTTTATTTTTTATTTTTTTTTTAACACTTAGTCAGCCACAAGAGGTCATCCTCTTTTAACTGTCCTTTTCACACCCACGAATGGGCAAGACCCACTTTTTTCGCCCGACATATCACTTTTTGGAACTGCCTTCCAGGGTCGATAGTTTTGGACTCCTCCCAGTCCCGTTCCTTCTCGGCGGCGCGGGGGGGCAAAAGGGGCGAGTCGCCCCTTCTGTAAAGTTTTGAAGGTTCATTCGGCAAATGGGTCAAGACACTTTTTGCATAGCTGAAAAAACCTTGACAATCCTGAAGACGTATTTTATTTATAAAAAAAATTAATACCTAGTACGGAAACTGAAAGATTTACATTACAATTTTTTTATGCGTATAATGCAGTCAGCAAAACTGGATTTTATAAAAATGTTTCCAGCGGCACTTTACAAGGGCAGAAAATGCCGGAAAATAGCAAAAATGCATCAGATTCCAGGGCCCGCTGCGGGAGCTCAAGCGCTCCCCACAACCCCTAGCTGTTATTAGTTTCTCCCTCCACATCATTCGGCTAAATGGCTAGTGTTGCCCACTCAGCACAAAATCCTAGTTACGCCACTGCTTCCTCCATCAACAGCATCAAAAATAAACTTGACGAACACTATTAAAATCAGTTTGATGTTATTTTTTTTTTTTTTTCTCGATTTCTGTTTTCACTCTTTTTACCACTGTTCTCTTCAAGACAGTTTACTGCCACTGTAAGGGGTATTGTGTGAAGGCAAGCCAAGCAGTGCTACATAAAAATACAAACGTTTCGAAAATTTCCAATTTTCGTCATCAGGTCAGCAATAAAATTAAAGCATGGCAAAAGCCACTAAGTCATCCTACGTTAAAAGCATAAAACAGACATTTAAAACGGATAAAAAACCCCAATTTCTCCCCTCAAAAGAGGCAGAAATGGCAGCCGAAAAGCAACGACCCACCTGCTCCGTTGGATGCCACGTCGCAAGGCAAGGTATGTGCAAATCGGGGTCACGTGTTTCAAAGGTGCGATGCATTCGTTATGTGGGTTCTACAATATGCCTGGCAAACTAGGGATGCACCGAATATTCGGTAATTATTCGGTATTCGGCCTATTCGGCCAAAAATTCAAATATTCGGTATTCGGCCGAATACTGATTTTGGGCGAAAAGTGCTATTCGGTATTCGCGCCGAATAGTGAAAATTCGGTATTCAGCCGAATAGTGTTAAGATTTGTTGGTATTCGGCCGGATATTTTTTAGTATAAATTTACGTAATTATGTGAATGTAGGAACGTTAAGCTAAGCATTTACTTTTTGGTTTGTGAGGAATTGTCTTCTGACATTTCTAAAAGAAGGAAAAAATGATCAAATATGTTTAAATTACAGGTATTCGGTCAAGTATTCGGCCGAATAATTCGGTATTCGGCCTATTCGGCACAGAACCGGATAATTCGGTATTCGGTATTCGGCAGTTCAACTATTCGGTTGTATATTCGGTATTCGGTATTCGTCAACTTAAGTATTCGGTTGTATATTCGGTATTCGGCAAATTTTGTATTCGGTGCATCCCTATGGCAAACGAGTCGAGTTTAAGTGTTTCACTGTAAGGGGTGTCAAACAATGATAGTCCTCCCTCCCCAGAGTAAACTAAACATGATAGGGGGAAAACGAAAGTATCGATATACAGTATACCACATTTTATTGTGGGTTTACACTCACAAGCTCAATCTTCGATCTACACTCCATTGGCGTCTTAAACAGATTGAAGAGCGCAGGGTGGGAAGACAGAAATGAGTCAAAAAGCTCTGTTTTAAACTTAATTTCCCGAAGCACACTGTGCTCCTCCATCCTGGTATACGGCTAATAGTCCAGTAGAATTAGCTAAAATTTAGACGTTGCTTGGAACTAATTCAGAAGGAGATGAAACTTGGTATATATGTTCCGAATACCATTCTAAAACGTTTCCCTAAAATTCCCCACGTTTCCCACTTGAGCTCCCGCCGCCATCTTGGAAAATGGCGGTCGTTTTCGCATTTTTTGAATGTATCGTCGAATCAATGCATTTTTTGAAAGAAAGATGTGTTACAAAGTTGCTTAATACACTCTATTAAGAAACTTTCTAACACATCTTCCTTTAAAAAAAATGCATAGATTCGACGATACCCTCAAAAAACGCGAAAACGGCCGCCATTTTCCAAGATGGCGGCGGGAGCTCAAGTGGGAAACGTGGGGAATTTTAGGGGAAAGTTTACAATGGTATTCGGAACATATCTACGAAGTTTCATCTCATTCTGAATTAGTTAGAGGCAAAATGCTAATTCTACTGGACTATAAATCGAGTTGCTTGATGTTCAGACAGCATCTTTTAATCAACATTGTCCTTCAAGATGGATCCATAGCTTTCACAGACATTCAGATCGGTACAATTAGGGCCACTCTTTATCACCAAGGTAACACGGAGCTTTCTGAGTCACTTTTGTCTCCGACCCTGTTGTCTTCAATCTGTTCGTGACGCCAATGATGACGTAAATGATGGTTGCGATTCCTTAGGAGAAAGAAAAACAACAAAACACAAAAACAAAACTTTGGTGTTTTTTTTTTTTTTGTTGCGAAAAACATTCATTCGTAATAATTACGAATATCATTTACACCTGAATCTAATGAATACAATTACGAGACCCAAGTGGGTCGTGATGAATCCGTTGCCGTGGTAACATTCTGCTCCTTATTTCTCCTTTTTTTTTTTTTTTTATGCACGACGACAAAAAAAAATTGGGAGTCGGCGAATACGAACATACCTGTGCCAAAAATTTAAGCTTCTGGCAAGGGTCAAGTTTTACTCCCGAACACGCCATCTCAGCCATCGAAAGTTATCGCAGCCTATGATTCGATGGATACTGCTTCAGTTTTGTGTTCATTTTTCATGCTGTTTTGGCAGCTACGAATATTAAAATATTCTACATCATTAAGAACAATAAGGACGTATGATGTCCGTGTGTGTTTGTGTGTTTGTATCTCTACTCCTGTGGAACCAAAGCACCTACAAACATGGAAGTAGGACCAAACGAAAGATAATTAAATTGCGCACGGTATAGGCCTAGTTTCATCGCTGTAACTTGATATTATCACCCTCAAATAGGCGTAAAACAGTGAAAAAATAACGTCAAAGTTTTTTTTAACCCTCTTCATGTATGTTCATGACGTCATAGTTTGTTCATGAAAACCTCTACGAGCGAAGAGAGATGATATCTCACCTTCGTAGGAGATTACATCTGACTTTCTGCAGATATTTTTCCAAGTGAGGGATCATCAGAAAGTGAAGTGATAAGACGACCATGGAACTATCTGTACTGAGCAGGACGTAAAGAACAATATTCTTACAACAAGTAAAACAAGAAAACCCATACAAAGTGTATACTAACACAAATTACAAGTGATGTGTGGTTCTTCGCGGTAACATTGATTCAGTCACGCTTCTGAGTAAATATTTGCGCTGATTGAGTGAGCGAAGCGAACGAAAATCAGCGTTTGTCATCAGAAACAGTGCCTTTCTGATAAATTGCCTGATCTTTTTGCTTCGGAAGATGCAAATGTTGGATGGTTACCATTTGTTTATGCAGTGAAGCCTTCCGATAAACGCGGGATGAAAGCTCCTCGAGCATAGCGAGACGACGCGGAATGAGCGAGCGACTCCGCTAGTAACTATTAAATGAACGCTGTAGAAAATGGTCGAATTACAATTTCTGCTCATTTACACACACCTGGCAAATAAAATACCACAAATTGGAGAGAAAAGTAAGTGAAATTCTAGTTGGCCACTTGCAGCACTAGGCGCAAAAACGAGTTCTAAACACGATATTTCGAGGTTAGTGCACAATAAGGGCCCCCCCCCCCCATTTTCATTTAATAATATGAAAAATGGCTACCGTTGCGCGTCGGCCTGTGTGGCATCTCTGATTTTCATCTTTATCTCTAAACGACCCACATCGCTCGCTCTGTTGGCATCGATTTGCCGATTCGCGCATGCTCTTCAAATACTGACGGGTATTTCATACCTAAGAATGAAAGACGCCTTTTCACCTTTTCAACTCCTAAGTTTAACTTTTTTTTAGTTATTTATACCACGCGCCATGGCTGTCTGCTGTGACGTGTATATCACGTGACTGGGCTAGTCCAATCAGACGGCCAAACAGCCGTTGTTCTCGTTCGTCATTGGCTAACTCATGGTGGCGTCACGGCAAACAGCCATTGCGCATGGTTTAGTTGAGACGCCCAATATATGAGCATGATATAAAAAAAAAGATTCGTTGCAGAGAAACAACAACGCGGCAAAAAAAAAAAGCAAAATCATGGGAAAATGCATGGTAAAAGACACAAATCAGACACAAAATAAACAAAAAAGATGCAGCACCGTATAGAATCTTCGAGCAATATAAAGAAAACTGCAGTAAATAAAAAAAAATGTAACAACACTATTTGCAACAATGCAGCGATTTTCGTTAACTAAAACGAGATCACGTGACCCACATCAGCCTATGGAATGACGCGGATGCTGTGTTTAGAATATGGGCAACGTTATTGAAATCGTGACCAGGCGCCTTCAGATAGGCTTATGTTTAAGTGACTATACGTTTTGTCAATATTCATCTGTTATTGTCATCCTTGAGTTGTAAATGCCTCTTTTTGCATCGTCTGTTTGCATTCTATGCTCGAGAATAATTCTTGTTGCAACTCATATAGGCATACCAGGGAAGGGGGGGTCTCTTCCGAGCTTTGTGCATATTGCTTTTCTATTGGCTGTTGATTTTGTTGCCTCCACTGACGTCACAACGCAACTCAACAGCTTACGCACATGCGCAGAAACCAAACCAGACCGGAGCCAGTGACGATACACGAAATATCGGCGGGAAAACGACTTAATGAGCTGGAGAAGGACCAACCTGCCTGTATAAAATCGTTCTATTCCACTTTGAGGCAGACTGCAACTCTTATAGGCTGATGACGTTTCACACCAAAAATGATCAAGCAAATGACCAGAATGTGTGTATCACGCGTTTTCCCCCAAGATCAGTCCATAAACAAACAATATGGCGCATAAAATGTGGCATATTATTCGTGATTTAATTTCTTCATAGATTTGTATATATATTAGTATTCTGTCAGATCATTAGTACTGGGGCCAATGTCCTTTTACTTGGTGTATACAACGTCTTCCATTTTCATTAGTGAAAACACGAAACGGCGTATGACACACTGTTCCATTCTTCTTTTAACGTCAACGAAGACTTGCAGTGTTAGTGTTCTCAACCTGCTGGATTTATCGTGGTGGGGCCAATGACCTTTTCTCCGACGTAGTTAGTCACCCATTTTCATTACTGAATATATTTTTAGTCAACTATACAGTAGCCTACTTATTACCTGCATTTACGAAGAAGTGTTGTCTCCGAGAACAAACGCCGATTTTCGCTAACTTCGCTCACTCACTCAGCGCAAACCTTTCCTCAGAAACGTGACTGAGTCTACTGCGCTTGTTCTCTATATTTGTTTTGAATGCAGTTGTTTCCTGCATATTTTCTTGGTGACTTGAGCCATACTCCATCGTAAATGAAGTGAATGCTGAAAATTGCAAGAAACGTTTGTTCTCTTTCAAATTTCAACATCAGAATTAAAGTGTGGACGTCATCCAGTTCCAGATAAACAAAAGCACAGACTAACGGACAGGAAACCCAAATTCTGTCGATTCGACCTCGCTCGGCCAATTAAAAAAGGAATTTTTGGTATGAATGGTATTTGCCTCATACTTTCAAGCTTTCATATACCGTTTCCGGAATTACAGTTACTGTTTATGTAAGCATATCCTGTACGACTCCTGTCCTTCGTATTGACCTTGGAAATTTGCCGTAAAAAAAAAAATTGCCAGAGTTGCAACTAGACTAAATCAACAGAATTTCATCGCTTTTGTCGACAGAATTTCAGATTTGTGAAGTGCGGCCTATCATGAGTTCGCCCCAGAACTAACACAGATAATAGATTGCATATTTCTGGTAGCAGAGTGCCTTGTTGATATCCAAAATGGTAACAAAAACAATGGCGGCCGTCGATTAAATCCGCCCCCTCCAGGAAGACGTAGCCGCTCATAAAATACTTCCAGGACTCAAGATGCACTGCGCACACCATAGTTGGTAGTTGGAAGCTAGTACTACAACTGTTCAAAAAAAAAACCTAGAAAAATTGAGGGGTGGGAGAGAGGGTGGCAAAAACCGATATTAAAACCGAACCGATGTTTTGTGGACATGTAATAGAAACCAGAACGGAAGTTTTAAAAAATGAAACTGACCCATCCCCCCCCCCCTCTCGCCCGATTTCAGCAATGCCGTTGTAGTTGCGGCGCAGTTAAGCCTACACCGGAAGAAGCCGTCAACGCAGCCTCGTATAAAATTACTTCTCGTTGGGGAGAAATAATTTGATAGAGTGGTAAGCTAATCAAACATAGTCGGCCACAAATTAAATTACACAAGTGTTTTTTTTTTTTTGTTTTTTTTTTTTTGTTTTTTTTTTTTTTAACTTCCAACTGAATAACTGATGAGCCTGGCTAGCATCCATCTGTATTTTCCTCGTCTAACAGAAATTTCCGTTGGGGAATTTCTGGCTCCCCCGAACTGCGCTCCCATTTATCGACGAGTCACAGTTGAACCCAAACCTTTTACGTCCCTGGTCTGAAATAAGCGCCATGGAAAAGTACGTAACGGCGCGATGTCCCAGGGAGGACACGATCACGTGACACGCTCCGTGCTTCCACCCGCTCCTCACTTACAGAATTTCCCCGAGTAAAGACGAATTTCCCTTTTTTAATCCCTGTGCAAAAAAAAATTCCCTTATTTAATTTCTTTTCATTACACACTAATTTTTAACATTTCCTAATTAAAAAAAAAAAAGATTATGGGCTCATATTAATGGCACAGGAACGCCAGCTATTGACGTAAATTGAAAATAAAAGTCAAACAACTACTTGTCTTCGAACTAGTCCTCCTCGTCCTCCTGCCATTCTTGTTAGAAGTGAAGGATGTGGATGGACCTATGAAAATTAGTACTGCCGCAATTTTCGTGATTTTGGCATTAATAAACTAGCAACAGACGAGACATATACACTGACCAAATTGAAAATTGGAGTTTGGTTAGGGTTTGAAATGTTAACACGCATTAAATTTTGCTGGGAGTATAGAGCAGTGACATTTGCCGCCATATTGGCACCAGTATGGGTTTTGGAGGGCATAACTACAAGGTGCACTACATAAAAATGGAGGGAAAAACAACGGAAGAGCGGATTTCTTAGGCTTAAAATAACGTTGTTTTCTCCAACAACAAAAATCGCGCGTTTTAGGTCTAAGAAATCACTCTTCACAGCATCGGCTTCAGTATGACGTCCTTCTGTTTTTCTCTGCAGTGCCCCTTGCAACTAACCCATTAAGGCTCCAGCATAGTTATATACAATAATACTTCGTCGTGTCACTGCTCTATTATAGCGTGTGGGCTTTTACAGCGTGTGGGTTTCGAGAATGTTGGTCTGGATGGAGAGAAGATCGTGAGTCAATAGAGAAATTAGTAACTTGCAAATAACACACAGAATTTCCCCTTTTTCCCTCTTAATGTTTTTTTTTTCCTTTGAAGAACGTTTTTTGAATAAAAAGGGGATAATTCCCTGTACGTGGAAGCACTGCCCACGCCTTTACACTGTGATACAAGCCCCTAGTAAAACAGGCGTAGCTTGGTCCCTAACGGTGGTGGACCCTTTTAATTACAGTTAATGCAAAAAGGACATTCCCACCTTTCGAACGAACCTAAGTGGAGTCACGCAACGTTAATTTGAAGCGTCACAACAGCTGTTGAAAGTAAAAAATGAGCGAATTATCTAACGGTGAATTGGATAAACTGTGATACAAGCCCCTAGTAAAACGGAGGTAGTTATAGGCCCCTAACCGTGGTAAGACTCTTTAAATTAGCCTTGGTCCAAAGAGGACATTCCCACCTTTCGAATGAACACAATTGGAATCAACCACCTTAATTAGAAGCGTCACAACAGCAGTTGGAAGTTGAAAATGAGCAAATTACCTAATGGCGAAGTTTGTAACTAACTTGCAGCAGGTTCTTCTTCTATCCTGTGAAGTTAAGTTATATCAACGCAACCAGTCAAACATCTTTGACAGATGATCTGGAATGTATTGGTTGTGCCTCCAGTCACGACCAAACATCGATAAGGAAAGATTAGCTCTAATTTCAGTTCAGGAAAGATAGCGAGTTTCCTTGAGGTGGGAGGGGGGTGGGGGAGAAGTGGGAGATATGGGCGAGGCAATGACGATGAAGACGAAACTTGCTGCCGACCGAGATGGAATCAGAAAACAATAAACTAGAAACGAGGATTGGAAACAGCTTGAGCCCTGGGGGAGTAGGCAGAAGTTATCCACCACGAAAACAAATAAAAAACAATAATAATAATAATAATGGTAGCTGAGAGCGGCAAAACTTAGCCTAACTTTTTTAGGTAAACTAAAATCAAATGGAAAACAAACATGGCGAACTCGTTTGATGTTTAAGGCAAGATTCAACACAACCATAGTCAAAACAGCAAAGGAACACGAAAAAGCTTTCCTATAACTTTTCATATAGACCAACCACTACGTTGCTGAAGTTTTGGGTCCCCGTTACATCGTACTGCTGTACACAACTATTGCAACCACCAAACAGACAAACGCTGCAAAAATTAGAAAGGGGAACCAACAGTAGGTTTCGATACAAAGCAGATTAAAGGGCATGTTTTTAAATGCATGTTTTACTTTTGGATCACTTACACAATAACTAAACACAAGAATTGCGGTAGGAATACGTTACAGTGACGTTTATTGGGGTCCTGGTCGGGAGCCATGCGCCCACCAGGGACGACGCTAAGTGAGGACAGGGGGGGAGGGGGAGGCGCTCGTCCGGGGAGGAAAGGTCCAGTGAGAAAAGGTACGGGGAGAAAAGGTCCGGGGAGAAAAGATCCGGGGAGAAAAGATCCGGGGAGAAAAGATCCGGGGAGAAAAGGTCCGGGGAGAAAAGGTCTGGGGAGAAAAGGTCCTAGGAGAAAAAGTCTGGGGAGAAAAGGTTCGGGGAGAAAAGGTCCGGGGAGAAAAGGTCCGGGGAGAAAAGGTCCGGGGAGGAAAGGTCCGGGGAGGAAAGGTCCGGGGAGGAAAGGTCCGGGGAGAAAAGGTCTGGGGGAGAAAAGGTCCGGGGGAGAAAAGGTCCGGGGGAGAAAAGGTC
>JAHWFP010034560.1:31958-43034 GCA_023313725.1 Lithobius niger | reverse complement strand
CCCCAGGTTTGGGGTAAACAGTTCTTAAATACCTCGTAATGATTCACCGTTTCCATTCCAAACTCAGGATATGTGCCATATCATACCTGGTATTTCAGTACTTCATAATACAGTATTGGGTCGCACAACTTATCAGAGGGAGAGGTAATTTTCTTATGGGGGGGGGGGATCAAACGTGGGGGAAGAGAGGAGTAACTGCTTTGGTCTTGTACTTTAATGAAACAAATTGTAGAAAAAACACATCGTGTGATTGAAAACAATCGAAAGTAGTACTGTACTTTCTTTCATTACGTGTAAAGACCAAGTAGGTTACATCGTTTTCCAATTTTGTGCCCCCCCCCTCCAAAATAAAACAACTACTGTACGTACATCTCTGTGGAGAGCACCAAACATTATCAATCGGGTATCCTCGCCATTAAAAGTGAGGGATTTAATGTGTTTGTTTTCTACTCTTCAAGCAAAGAAGCTTAAAACGTAAAAGTGGGGGAATCCTTAGAATTCGGATGATCACTTGTTTCATTGTTTCATTGTTTCATTGTTTCATCTTCTGTTTACTTAATGATGTTTCATTTCTCGATTGTTTTCAATCACACAGTAATGTGATACGATGTGTTTTTTCTGGTATGTACAATTTGTTTCATTAAAGTACAAGACCAAAGCAGTTACTCCTCTCTTCCCCCACGTTTGATCCCCCCATAAGAAAATTACCTCTCCCTCTGATAAGTTGTGCGACCCAATACTGTATTATGAAGTACTGAAATACCAGGTATGATATGGCACATATCCTGAGTTTGGAATGGAAACGGTGAATCATTACGAGGTATTTAAGAACTGTTTACCCCAAACCTGGGGGGGGGGGGGGCTGTAACTAAAGACTGGTGCATTTCCGGACCCATGTTTATAGGACTTTTTCTTCTTATCTTTGATCACACAGCGGACCCTCAAAATATTTGACACCAATTTCCGAACACCCTGTATATAAATCAAAGCTTTACTCGAGGGATAGTCCGATATTGATACCGGTATATCGGTATAATCTGTATTTATCAGTATTTTTGCCACATCGGTATCGGACCACTATAAGGCTTCCGACACAGATATTTGTTATGCCAAGAAACGCAACCGTCTTCCCTGCAAAACTGACAACAAGTGCGGCAAAAGCAATAACCATTTGCTCAGTTTGTATTGAAAATGTAGCACGTGACAGTTCCACAACGCTCCAAGTTTTACAACAGCCAACCAAAATCTAACTGAGAAGATGAATGTCCTGAAGCCATAAGTATAGGAATAAGAGTAAAAATGCTGTTATTGCTGCGCAGAACTTTTTGGATAATCTCACCAGTTGGAACCCATGCAAAACCAGAAACCGAAGCTGCATTTTTTGTAGGCCTATGAAATTTAAACTTTTAGTCGTGATTTATTATTATTATTATTATCGGTATCGACATCGGTACCGTATCAGTCGGATCGGTTTACCCATCATCGGTATCGTATCGTATCAGTAAAAAGTCATATCGGTCGATTCCGATTTACTCGTCGCTGAATGGTCACCGATAAACAAATCAGAGATGTATACAAACTGTAACTATCATCACTTACAGGAAGTGGTTTGCTTTCATTCGCGTTATGATCAGATTAGGGCAGTGACGTCACTTTCGTTCATCGCCGGCCTTTTACGGAAACACGAAGCTGCTTCCGGTCACGAATCGGAGCTCATACGTTTAACTTCGTTTATGAAATAAATATAATATACGGTAGACATAACTCGTTACAAATAATATAGAGCAAAATTGGAAATAAAGCCCTGTATAAGCGAGGCTTATAAGCCTTATTTCCAATCTTCCTTCGTTTGTGAGAGGCGTAAAAATGTGGGTTTAGGCCAACTTAAAGGCACATTCCTTCTGGTTGACTTTCCTGTATGACTCAGTTTAGCAACATTACTCCAGACGCTTGTAAATGTTGCAAAGGCATTCACTTTCCCATCGTTTTGCCACATTCACTCTAACCTATGTAAAATGTTGCAAAGGATATTTCGCGCAGGATGCTCGAAAATATAGTGAGACGGTATGTCCTTTTCATACGAAATACCAACGCTGAAGCAAATGAAATTACAGAGAGCCTAGGATGACGACATGCGATGGGTGGTGTAGTCTCGCTATGCCAAATACACGAAAACATCATAAACATAGTAAACTAAAACACTGTAAATCGATATTAAATGGAAAATCGAAATTACTTCCCAGAATCGGTTTTTTTTTCGGAAATAAAACAAAAATTATTACACCGAATGTCATTCGTGCTTTTACGAAATCTATAATTTGTGCGTTTTCGCACTCCTTTCCAGAAAACTGCCCCCGACCAATTGAACTGGGCGGGCAGACCACTAGTGTGATCCTTGACTATTTTAGTTTCGAATAAATTGACCGGAACTATGTTTAGTTTCGCTTCGAGATTATTTTTTGTTTCCTTTAAAAAATAAAATCCTTCAATCCAAAACAGACTACTTCAAAAACTTCACCCAAGACATACAGCTTCTCAACCATATCAATCCAAATTGTACATCAACGCCCCACTTGACCGTTAAGTGGAGCCACTGTACGGAAACTTCAGTAAAGTGGCCATTTTGAAAGTATGGTTAAATAAAACAATAACGCACGCATCATTAACTCTACGCACCTCCCTTCACACCCCCCCCCTCAAAAAAAAAATTATACCCTTTTTCAAGTGCCTAATAATTATTAGCATGCTTAAATTCTCAGCCGATAAGGTTTCCCACGAACTCGAACGCCATCCCAGTTACCGCACTTTAAAAAATAATGTATTAAAAAATAAAGCTGCTTCTTTCTTGAAACTTCTTTAGCAGAAGCGCTGTACCCAATCGTGGCTGACAGAAACCACATGGTGGTGTTCGCCTTGTCGAATCTTATCAGCCCTCAACACCACTCGCTTGTTAAATTCAGTTACAACGCTCGGACTCTCAGCCTTTCAGACTCCATTTGCTACTTTCGCTTTCGATTTGTAGTTTCACATGAAAGACAAGTGCAGCTTATTGTCCATTGTCGGGATTTTCATGCAAAAGTTTTTGCAGACGGCATTTCACAGCTCGCTATGATTGAAGCTATGCTTTAAATTAAATTATAATTTAATTTAATTTGTAATTTATCTGACGTCATAATTTTTCTAGGACGCAAACAGTAGTGGACATGATGATAAAAGAAAATGGTAGACTGGTAATGGTAAAATGTACTAAAATCTGTTTTATTTATATTATTACCAAAAAGCGTCTTCTTTGCAGACCTGTAGAGTACTTACAAGACTGCGCCCTCTGAACTTCATCAAATGCGCCGTATCCGAGATTCGATAATTTGACCATGACCAGTAAATTCTCCGGCCTGACCTACAACAATATGAGGAGGATAGACAAAATGGCAGCCGCGAATGGTCCATTTAAATTCTTCGAGGTTGTTCGGGAATTGGCCAAACAAATCGCATCGATGAATTTTTGTATGTGGTGAGTCTCGCCATCTACTGCCAAATAGCGGCAAATGACAAAAAGCTTAGTAATTCACTAACCTAACCCCAGTAATCACCTGGAAAATAGCTTTCACGTAAAAACAAACAAATTTCCGTATTTTTGCCACAAAGCTAGTAAATTTATCCAGAAAGTGTACGGTTAGGTTCGGTTCATTTTTGAAGGCTGCATTTTTGTACGGAAGGTGACACCCTATAGGTTGACAAAAAAAAGCGGAAACAAGACAAATCAATAGCATCAGCGGCTCCATCGCCGGCGATGCTCTTCAATCCAGTCGTGTACGCTATTTTTCATCTAACCCGGAACTGTAGTGTAGTACAGCCCTGATTTGACTTTCAGGTTAATTTCTGCAGCCATTTAGGCGAGTAGCCTCAAAACGAAGTCGTCAATGCCAAATTTTCCCGCCATACTCGCGAATGGCGCCCGAGACTGGTGATATTCGCCTCGACCAGGGTAGATTACTTAGGTAGTGACGCTTTTCTGAAAACGTGTTATGAAATAATACCTGCTTTCAATTGCGGCACAAGAAGGCAGCACGTGTCAGTTTCTCGTAGGAGGCGAAACTTGAAATAAAAAATGGCTGCACCGTAACCATGGTAATAGTGACAATACCTGCGGCGGAAATGGACGAAATACTCGTGCGTATAGGCAACATCCGAAGGTGAAGAACTTATTCTGTGTTCGATTCAAGCCGTTGTGTAGTTCGTTACAATAAACGTGAAACACGGAAGAAGCTTCAGCCTGAACGGCCGCTCAGCACGCTTCTTTGGATTACAAAACCATGCGTTATGCTTAGCGCCACTAATCTCTACAACCTGTTTTAAAACTGAATGTTGGGTTAAAAAAATAATAATAAAACTTAATCAGCGAGTTCTGATCTATCTTAAAATTATTTTTAGAGTCCTAATCTGAATTATGATATATTTTAAGCGATTTAGTTTTGTATTCTTATCGTGATGAATTTGTTTTAGGGACGCTAAATAGTTTCGATCCCCATGATGCCTTGCGTTTCCTGCCGCTTGACGACAGCGCCATCTGGTGGTAAATCGTTGAAAGCAGGTACTACTGTTTCATCCAGTGACACTACCTATATATTCTGCCCTGGCTTCGACCACTGGAAATATTTGTGTACAATTGAGTCGGAGTTTCTCTGCCAACCCTTTGGTTTTCCAGCTCCGACAGTAAATTTATTGCAGGATGTACACAAGGCATGCACCACACGCCTTCACGGCGGGGGGGGGGGCCCCCCCCGCTTCCCTAACGGCCATCATTCCATACACCACTATACTCCAACAAAGCAGGCTTTGTATAGAGAAGAAGTAACAGGAAATGCTTCTAAAATTTAATACTATCAGCCGCATACAAAAACATAAACAGACATAGCATATGTTTTGATTCAGTGGCTTATCTAAGTCAGCTCCTGCAGAAGCCGATCCTCTCTCTCTGCTATGACCAGCTTTTTCTCTTTCAACACCCGGCACCCGACCTCCATTTTTTTTTTTTTTACAGGTTGTAAGGGCAGCGCGTGTTTGTGTTTATTTGAAGACGTAACCTAAATAATAACAGCGACCGGGGCGTAGAGGGCGGCAGAAATGAAACTTCAGCGTATCGCAGAACGAAACAACTCTGCAAACAAACTAAAGGATGAGAAACAAATTAAATCCACCTGTGGCCCATCACAGACCAAATCTTAATAAACGAGCCGAAAAACGAACGTACGTTTAGAAAAAATAAAAAGCATTAGAGCTCGTATCCCCATGGAACTCACAGGTGTGAAGGTACACAAATATAAAACGATTAAACACGACGGAATGCCGACGGCTCAACAAAAGTCAAATAAATACAGATGCAAACCTATTTATACGTTACCTTTTGGACTTGTACGTCAGACTGCCTGAGCGGGGAATCGAACCCACGACCTTTGAAACCAAAGACTAAGGTCCTACCGCTGAGCCATACTGACACGGCCGAATGGTATGGCGACACCTTCCATACGGCCTACTGGTATGGCTGTGTCAGTATGGCTCAGTGGTAAAACCTTGACGTTTGGTTTCAAAGAACGTGGGTTCGATTCCCCGCTCAAGTCCAAAACGCAACGTAAATAGGTTTTCATCGGATCCCTGGAATCGGAGTTCAAAACATAGTTCGTGTCATTCGAGTGAATTCTAATTCGTTTTATTACGGATTAGAATTCACTCGAATGACACGAACTATAATTTGAACTCCAATTCCAGGGATCAAGTACTGTACTGTTTCTAACATGAAAACTCTTTCTTGTTCAAGAAGATCGTTTTGTCGGTTTGTGCCGTAGGTATGTGTCACGGTTATTACCGTACATTAGAAAATTGACTAGATATCGTATCCTACGCGGGGCCTGGGCGTAACTATCCTTATGTCCGGGTATAGTTTCGGGTATATACTAACGCCTTTACTTGTGCTCAGAGACGGGAGGGGGGGGGGCAGCATAAGGGGGGAAAGATCAGTGTTACTTACTTTTTCAGGGGTGTATGACATGGTGTATGTGTGACAAAATGTGACATGGGGGAGGGAGGGGGTTTCACATCATGCACAGTGAAGTTCAACAGATTCGAATCATGTTAAAGTTAATGAAATAGCCTTAAAGACAACTGAACGGGCGTTTTCAAAGATTCGGGAAAGTCAAACGGAGAGAGAGTTCGACTAACTACCTTTTTTTTCCCAAATCGACGACATAGTTGATTTATTTTCGCCAGCTAAAATAGCGGGTACAGAAACATTGGAAAGGCACGTTACGTGTAAATAAACAGAAAGGGTCAATTGCTGTACGGCTTTTACACTTGTTTCCGACGAAGCTGGTGTACGTGAAATGGCTCACGTGTTCTTTCTAAAACCAACTTAGTTACACACAACAGCGAGGCCGAGATTCTGCTGTGGCGACAGGGAGTTCAGGGCTCAGGGGCGTACAGCTGCGAGTACGGTCGAGTAAGTTTTAGTTGTTAAGATCGGCTAAGATAGCACTGAGTGTATGGCGTTGTGGGCCACTGGTACTCGAATAAATATCAAAAATATCTGATTCAAAGGCTGCAACACGGACCAGGAAGAACGGAACCCTTCTCTACTGCAAAAGGGCCGGGCTAGTCCATGACGCCATAGCCTACTACTACATGTAGAAGAACGCTTGGGCTTGAGGCTTTTTTTCTCTCTACTGAAGTCAAGACTGACCAATGAGTTCAAAAATCAGAACGCTAAAAAGCACTTTAGTAATTAAATATATGGGGTGGTGCACAAAAACCTGACGACCCACCATTTTCTAAGTCCAACTCTTCTAGTTAGCACCTCTCACAACCAGAAGAGGACAGTAATCCTATCTAATGAAACCGGAAGATTTCTGTCCTCTCCTGGTTCTGAGGGGTGCTAACTAGAAAAGTTTAACTTAGAAAATGTTGGGTCGTCAGTTTTTTGAGGACCACCCTATTCAAGTGCGGGTGAAAGGCGAAATCACGACGTTTCGGTTCCTAGCTCGGAACCGTTTTCAAGTGAAGGGTTTAAAACATGTCGGACAACAGAAAAAAAATTATTAAAACAGCAGAGGCAGACGGGTCATGGTTCTGAATCTTACACGTCTTAAGGATGTAAGGTCCCATGCTAAAATTAAAAATTAAAATAAAACTAAGCAAAACAAAACTTGGGTGAGTTAGGAGGAGACTGTTGGGACATTTTTCGAATTGTGCCGACTTTTTATTAGCTTTATTTTTAATGATGGAAGTATAGAAGTACCCAACGAGTAGATGCGTGTGCGCACGGGATAAAACTGTTCCCTCATTGGTCAAAAATATATACAGAGCATAGCCATCAAGTGCTGGACCACAACTCCTCAGTGAGGCTATGAAAGTTTGTAATGGCCTGCTTAGGTAGCAGCAGCGATGATGGTGACGACCATGGTGGGAGTCTGGTATAGGCCAGCACCGAGTGAAAAGCCGGGCTTACCACATGCCATGGCTGTTTGCTGTGACGTGCATATCACGTGACTGGGCTAGTCCAATCAGACGGCCAAACAGCCGTTGTTCTCGTTCGTCATTGGCTAACTCATGGTGACGTCACAGCAAAAAGCCATTGCGCATGGTTTAGTTGCAGATGAAGAGATGGTAGTTGAACTGCCGACAGACAGCAAGTCATAGCGCTGACCGGTGGGATTTCGCCAAGGGAGCCCCGCCAAAAAGAACGTCAACAACAGGGCGTTACGGGTTCGGGAGTAGAGGACCAAAGCTTACGTACGAATCTAAGGAGGCAAAGCAAGAGGCACGCAATCGATGTCGACGAGAAAAGCGTCAAAAAGTAAACGAAGTCAAAAAGCAAGAGATCCAGCAGCGATCCAGTGGGAAACACACTAGTGGACACGGTAGAAAAACTTCAAAAACACCGACGTGTGGTCCAGCTGCGAAAAAGCAACATAAAACCAGGAAGGTAGTGTGTCACATATGCAGATGGCCCGCATAAGGCTATCGCCACCACGCAACGGAAGGAGCACGTCTACAGCCGCAGCAAGCGCGGCAGCGCAATTGTTACCATGATCACTCTCAGTACCCGTCAAGTGTGGCTGCGGCCACAAACACAGAAACACTGGATAAACGAGCTAAGTTCTGGTCCGGATAGAAATTGGGAACGTCAGTGGGAACCCCCACAACGTCGTCAGTGGAAAAAAGACTTTTTCATCTCTCAACTTCGCCAAGTGGCGAAGGAAAAGATGCTTTTTCCTTCCAAAACAAAAAGCAAGAACTTCCAAAAATGTGAGTCGAACAACTCCGACGAACCAGCTTCAACAACACTCGGATTCGACCAACTGTGTGCAAATTTCTAACATCATTTACAAAATGTAAAGTGACCTACAACTTAAACAAATCCTGTATAGCCAATATACATACATCAAACATATCAAACTTATTTTTTTTTAAATACGGTATTTTCAACCCTCGTGACTTACAGACTACCAGAAATTTAGGACTGATTTATGACATTTCGTTAATATCAGAAAATTTTTGGGATTTAAATGAGGTTTCTGTCGACTGCTTCCTTAAACCAAAATATCACGTGTACAGGTATAGAATTGTTTTCTTTCTGTCCATTGTCTGATTGGGCCGCCCGTGAACCCTTGGATCCACGGCGAGACCCCCCCCCCCCCCCCCCAGGCCGAAATTTAAAAAAAAAAAACTTTTTCCGTAAAAATCTGAAATGAATTCGTATGAAAATTGAACCTTTTAATTAGCAGGAAATCTTTTCAAATTCAGGCTGATTTCGGAAAAATGATACACCCTCCCCCCCCCCCCCCTACAGGAGGCTTTTTGTTTTTAAAATGTATGTTTTTTTTTTAATTTAAAATGATTTCGGGTTAAAATAGCATTTTAAGTTACAGGAAACCGTTTCAAAATCACGCCATTTTCTTAAAATATGCTAGCTTCCGCCTTCTGGGGAAGCTCACGACGCTTCCCCAGCCCCCTTGATGACTCCCCCAACCCCGAGCCCCTACAGCACATACCGGGGAAGACCGACCCCTCCCCATCCCAACCTCCTTCTGTCTAGATTACCGCAGACTGCATCTAAAATTGCTAATGACACGCACCTATAATTTGTATGCACTGATTATTAAATTTCAAGGTTCTTGTGCGCTTGCCTGCTCGATAACCGCGACACAAAACTTCAGTTTCAAATCGTAAATGCACGTCATTTCTCTCCGGTAATCTTTCTTATCAACCTTATTGTTTCGCCACGCAGTTGCGTAACCGTCCGTCCCACCTACACACTACTATAAGAAAAAGAGTGTTTAAAGCGCTTTTGTTTTCCAACCGCAGACCAAACGTCCAATAAGATTTGAGCGTTCTTCACTCCATCCACATGTTAAAAAAAGAGTACTCGGAACAACTATCCCAGTTTTGACCTTGACTATTTTTTTTGTTTGCCCGCCGTGTGGTAATAACAATTGGAAGGCATATAAGCCCTTCGAAATTACAATGTTGGTTTCCCGCGTCGGGATACACGCTACCGAACACGTTAGATCTCATTGATAAGTTTTAGTTGAGTGTTTTTCCTGACCGACGCGACTTCGTGAAGTGGTGGTACAGAGCAGCGTCATGTGACGTCATATTGGCTGCAAGAGAGATACCTGCAAGGGGCACTAGATTGAAATGGAGGGTTAAACAACGGAACTTCTAGTCAAGCCAGTGCTTTGAGAGCGGATTTCATAGGCTTTAAAAAAACGTTGTTTTCTCCAATCCCTTAATGCTGCTAGGTTGTAATTGGAAAATAAAGTTACCACTTGCTTAAAAATGTCAGCAACAGCCAACAAATCGACAAAAATCGCGCGTTATAGGCTTAAGAAATCCAGTCTAATAGCATTGGCTTCAGTAAGACGGCCCTTCTTTTCCCCCTCCAGTGACCCTTGCAGCTAACACTTTTACTGGCTCCATCATAGTGTAACATACAATAATACTACGTTGTGTCACTGCCCTATAGGCTGGAAAACCGGAGTGGAAAACACAATGTTGTGGAAAGTTGTGTTATAATAGTGAGTAACGTTACTGAAGTCCTTAAAAAAAAAAAAATCCGAGTCACGTTCAGAGGTGTACGCATATGGGGGGGGGGGGGGGGTGAGCAGAAGGGGGCAAGGGCCCCCCCCCTTTCCCTTCCCCCCCAAGGAAAGGCTTGCGCCTCCATGTTACAGACCAAACTTGCTATCAGTGATTTTTTGTCTGATAATACATGACATAAATATTTCAAATTGTCATGTAGGCCCAAAATTAACACTCCGTTTAGGCGTGTAAAATACGCACACATACACATTTACAGCAGCATAATTCTGTAAAATTCACAAATACTGCTGCGTAAATGGTTGGTGTGACCGATTTAGTCATAAAATTCATTCTGTAGTCCATCAGAGACGGATGAATCTGTTTTTTTCTAGTCTGTTTTTTAAAAAGATTGACAGAGAAGGAAATAAACTACTTCCTGTGTAAACTATTCCTGCATATGACATAACGATATGCAAACGACGGCGCGATCGTCTTGCAATATGGATCAAGACACACGCTAGCGTGTCGCCCGCCAAGATAAACGATAACATCCAGATAAAATATATATATGAGCATGGGTCCACTAGACACTGTGTCTTTACAGCAAAGGTAGTTTGGCTGTTTTCAGCTATCAGAGGATAAATAACTACGCGACAGAAATGGCTGAAACTTGTTTGATCGGGAGATTTTGGCCACCTGAAAACATAAAAATGACACAGCTTACCATTTTCTTGTTGAAAAAAAAACAAAGTAAATAACGTTGATATTTGCCTATTTACTCGCTAACGCCAGTTTTGTTTCACAAAAATAAATTATTCCATGCGGTGAATAAAGCTGGCTCTTAGCTCAATTTACAGGTTGCTCTGGAGAAGTGCCCTTTTCATAAGGCCTCCCCTAATTGGTCAAGTGGTTCAGGGGTAAGGGACCTATAAACTACCAAATTGATTATTTCACATTGTTTTAAATATTGTTATGTTGTTTGTTGTTGTTGTTGTTGTTGGC